>ML406687.1:35054-65184 GCA_005239525.1 Nicotiana knightiana | reverse complement strand
ACATAGTTCTTTTGTTGTACACTTTATAAGCCTTACTATGTGAAGAATATCCCAAGAATACTCTCCCATCACTTCTGAGATCAAACTTACCTAGGGAGTCTTTGCCATTATTGTGCACAAAGCTCTTACGGCCAAAAGCCCTAAGATGGGATATATTGGACTTTCTCCCTTTAAGTAACTCATAGGGAGTCTTCTCTACAAGTGGTCTAGTCATGCACCTATTTATGATGTAGCATTCAGTGTTTATTTCTTCTGCCCAGAAGCTATGAGGTTGTTTACTAGAAAGAATCATGGTTCTAGCCATATCTTCAAGGGTTTTGTTCTTTATTTCAACAACTCCATTTTGTTGTGGAGTTCTAGGGGCAGAAAATTTATGATCTATGCCATGTTCATTACAAAATTCAGCAAACTTTGCATTTTCAAATTCAGTGCCATGATCAGACCTTATTGATGCAAGCTGATTTCCTAATTGTTTCTGTGTTTTTCTAACAAAAGAAGTAAACATGTCAAATGCTTCATATTTAGATGTTGGAAACAATGTCCAGGTAAATCTAGAATAGTCATCAACAAGCACCATTACATATCTCTTACCACCTCTGCTTAACGTTCTCATAGGACCGCATAGATCCATATGAACCAGTTCCAACGTCCTGGTGGTACTTATTACTTTCTTGTTCTTGAAAGAGGACCTTACCTGATTCCCCCTTGCACAAGCCTCACAAACTTTGTCTTCCTTGAACTTAATGTTAGGGAGACCTATCACTAGGTCCTTGGAGACTAGTTTGTTGAGTTGATTTAGACTTGCATGTCCAAGTCTTTTGTGCCAAAGGAGGGGATCACTGTCCAACACACTCAAACAAGTTAATTTGTTTTCTGATAGTGTGGACAGGTCTATGATATATATATTATTCACTTTTTTCTCCTGCAAAACAATCTTGTCTATGATAAAATTAATCACAAAACATTTTGTAGAAGTGAATGCAACCAGGTTATCTCTGTCACACAGTTGTGACACACTGCTTAGGCTATATTTCAAGCCATCTATCAAGTAAAATTTCTCAATGGAACGTGTGTCATCCTTACCTACCTTACCAACCCCAATAATTTCACCGTTCTTCTCATTTCCAAAGGAGACATTTCCTCCTTTGAGGTTTTCAAGTGAAAGGAATTGTTCCTTGTTCCCTGTCATGTGCTTTGAGCAGCCACTATCCAAGTACCATATTTGACTGCTCCCTTTCACTTGAACCTACAAAAGAATATCATGGGTTAGTCTTAAGAACCCAAACTAGTTTGGGTCCTTTTTTATGAGAAAAAGGATGAATTAGGCTTCTTTTGGCCCAATTTGGCAGCCAATTTTTCTTTCGAACAAAACTTTTATTCCTATGACTGGCCTGCTCTTTTGCATTGCATTCAATTTTGTGGTGACCAGTCTTACCACAGTGGGTGCAGATTTTGTTCTCAGGAAGTGTGAGGTACCTACTTTTGGGATCCCATTTAGGCAGTTGACTCCCAAAGCCAAGCCCTCTTCTGTTGCTACTGTGATTTTCTTGAAGCCATGTCAAGGCATCAGAAGATTTATTCCATTTGCATGAGTTCATGTTTGACCTTTCCAAGTTCCTCTTTTTTCACTCTTATCTGTTCATCTTTATTATACAACTCATCCTTTAGTATGCCTATATTTTCTTCTAACATGAGTTGAGAGTCAGCTGTCTTCTTGCTAGTTCCTAGTTTCAGTTTTAAATTTTCAAATTTTAACTCTAGGACCTTAGTTTCAAGTGGATGAACCTGGTTCTTCAAGGCAGTGTTTTCATTTACAGATTCACTTACTCTGAGCTCCAGGTTCTTACACTTTGCTTTTAACATTACACACTCCTTAGACAACTATTCTTTTTCTTTATTTATTTCTTTAGAATCATCAATGAAGTCAAGTAATAATTCAGAGAGTTTTTCTTTGGATAAGAACTTAAACTTGTTTTTGAGATGAGATATACTTACCTCTGATTCATCATCTGATTCACCAATTGCTATGAGTGCTTGCTCATCTCCATCTTCATCATCTGATTCTTCATCTGAACTTTCTCCCCAAGCAGCAACCATAGCTTTTGTTGATGTTGTGTTTTTCTTGGGATGAACCAGTTCCTTCTTCCAGTTCCTTCATTCAAATCTTTCTCTTTTCCATTCAACTTCCCACTGAGGATAGTTCTTGATGTGATGATCCGTTTTTCCAGATTTGCAGCATCGCTCGTTGGTGAGTTTTTCTGGTGCCTTTGCCTTGTTGTAGTTTCCACCTCTTGAGATGCCCTTTTTCCTAATGATATAGTTTCTGAATTCCTTGGTGATCATAGACATTTAATCTTCCTCCAGATCTATTCCCTCAGTGATTCTCAGTGCCAGACTTCTTTCCTTCTTGGGAGCATCAATCTTCATTGTCTTCCTTCTAAGTTCATAGGCAGTGAGATTTCCAATTAGCTCATCCAATCTGAGGGTTGCCATGTTCTTGGATTCCTGAATAGCAGTGATCTTACTCTCCCAAGAGATTGTCAGAACCCTTGTCAAAATCTTTTCAACCTTGTCTTCTTCAAGGATAGTCCTTCCAAGGGATTTTAGTTCATTTGTCAGAGTAGTAAATCTAGTGTACATCTCCTGGATGGTCTCTCCTTCCTTAATAGAGAAATTCTCATATTGAGAATATAGTAATGTACCTCTGGATATTTTCACTTGTGCAATTCCTTCATGAGCCACTTGCAAAGCGTCCCGAATTTCCTTGGCAGTGGTGCAACTTTGAATTCTACTGTACTCATTTGGACCAAGTCCACACACAAGCCACTTCTTGGCCTTGGCATTCTTTTCCCATTTTCTTAAGTCTTCAACAGTGCAGTCAACTCTTATCTTTGGCACATCTACTCTTTCAGTAGTCTTCTTCATGGTGGCCAAAGGACCGTCAGTGACTATGTCCCATAGTTCACAGTCTTCTCCAATTAAGTGATCCTTCATCATGTTCTTCCACCAGGAGTAGTACTGGCCATTGAAGAGTGGTGGCCTAGCAGTTAATTGTCCTTCCCAGTTGCCAGGTGGTGGAATCATCTTGATCTTTTCCTAAAGTGTTAGCCTCTTCAAGGATAACCCGCTCTGATACCGATTATTATTTATCTTTGTCAATACCACACAAGAGGGGGGGGGAGATGATTTGTGTGGTGACCAATTTTCGCGTGCAATAGTTATAGAAGGACCAGTTCTTCTATGTGTTCCAACTTCTACAGTTTGCGGAATAATAATTGCAGAAAATAAAGGAACACAACAATTTTACATGGAAAACACCTGGCTCAAAAGGTGAAAAAATCACGACCTACTTCCCAGTAGAATTTTCTCAAACTCTTCACTAAATCAATGAGCCAAATAGCATTTACAAAATAAACTCTTTTGTAAACCTAAGGACTAACTTTAATCTCCTCGTGGCAAACTAGACTCTAGCTATTTGCGACAACCTTCAAATTAACTCTAACTTGAATACGCAGTACCTATTACAAATGCTTCTAGATAAAGATGAAAGATACACTTTGTAATCACCTACTACAAATAAACTAGACTAAAAGACAACAGATGGAACTGGTTCTTCTACCTGGTTCAAGTAGCTTCAGAATCGCACTCTCCAATTTGGCTCGAACTGCTTGCAAAATTTCTTCACGATTTTTGCTCTCAATTCTTGATAAATTTATGTTTTGTGCGCTTCTTTACAATAAGAATATTCTGCAATATATAGGAGTTAGAAGATAAGTAATTAACTAGAATCCTAATGCAATTCTTCCTTGGTGGAAGAGTTCTAGTCAAACTCAACTCCTCAAATCAATCCTTATCTTAGATTCTGTTCTTATTGAGTAAGGAGTCCTTCTCCTTATCATTTTGCAATCTTTTCTATCAGGATATATCTCTTATTTCCTAGATTTCGTTTATCTCCTGCATGTGCACCTCACGCGCCTTTAACTCTGCATGTGTCTATGTCTCCAGTGATGGATCTGGTTCATCTCTGAGTTCCTTTGTCAATCTTCAAAACTATTCTCTTTCTTGGGCCAATAGTATAGGTGTCCTACTTTTGATACAAGTCTATACAAGGTAAAAAATCTCATGATTTGCTAATTAATTGGCCCCTTCTTGATACGTGCCAGGATTTCCGTCGTGATCTCCAACCGATCGCAGATATTTCGGCCTTCTGTTATTTGGCTCGACAAATTTTCCACGATCTTGTTTGGTCTAGATCTTGTTCGGTCCCGAGGTCACGAGCTCAATGATGTAACTTCGTACCTCGGTTCGATATAACTCGAGATCGAGCTTTAACCTATCTTGTTTTAGTCTCGATTGGTCACACAATAGGCGAACCCAGTTTCGACCGTATACAAGCATATCGTGCTGGAACTTTCTATGTTTCATCAAAACAGTGATTTTTCAATGACTTTGCAAAGACTGGTTATTTTTTAATTACCATTCCGAAAACTGGCTAGTCATGCTGTTTTCCCCAATAATTTGCCAACGTCTTCTATCTTTCCTTTTAGATCTTGCCCTGTCATTCTCAAATTTTTAAGTAGTCATCTCCCACAAATTCTCGCTTTCTTCTCCTCATCCTCCTTCTATATTTCTCCTACGAGTTCTTTTTAACTGTCTTCATTAAATTATTTTATTACTTAACATAAAAACCTCACACCTTTGGTTTTTCTCGACTGACTATCAATTACTCAATCGCTAACAATTTTAATAGTTTGTTTGGCCAAGTTTTTTCAATCGTAGAAGCATATTTTTTAAATAACAGTGTTTTTTACAAAGATGAAGTGTTTGGCCAAACTTTTGGAAGAAAAATAGTTCTTTTGAGGAGAAGCAGAAACAATTTTGGAGAAGTGTAAAAAAATAGTTTCTCTCCAAAAGCACTTTTGAGAAAAATATATTTATAAGCAATTTTTAAAAATTTGGCCAAACACTAAATTGTTTCTCATTAAAAGTACTTTTAAGAAAAATACTTTTGAAAAACAACATTTAGTCTAAAAAAATTAATTTTTATAGTTTGGCCAAACAGGTTATAAATCATCAATAAGACGGAGCCAAAAATTAGATGTCTAAAATAAAAGTGAAGTCAAATATAAGGGTCGCAATTACTGTTTTAAAATAAAGGAGTGGGGTTGTCAACAACCAGAAACATAAGTGGATCCCGCAAACTACAGTGTCTGTACCTTTAGCAGCCAAGTCTGCCACATTAATTAAATGACAAAGAGATTATTTCAGTTCAATCAAACGTTTCTCATTCACACCCCTCCATAAAAGTAACTCAATAGCTTTTGGAGAACTTTGCCTCCCATCACCGATAGTTGAAAATTTGGGCATATATACATGAAGGATTAAGGTGGAGGAAGCGATATTTATATTTATATAAAAGAGAAGCATAGGGGAGATAATTCTTGTCAACTTGTCTTAATTGGTCTGCATATCAATTTTCCAATTTATATGAATCCATTCTTGTTCAAATTAATGTCACGAGAATAGATTTGTCTATTTTCACAAAAAATAATATGGCTGGACTTTAAAAAAAAAAAATGAAACATTAAGAAACTACAAAATACGCTCTCTGTTCATTTTTACTTGTTCACTATAAATTTGCACACCTCTTAAAAAATAATAAATGAAGTGCATAATTTACTATAATACTCATATTAGTTGATTCATATTTTTAATAGACTTGAGAAAATGATTTGAAATGAATAATTAATATTGCAGGTATAAGAGGAAAAAAAAATTATCTTCCATTGATATGTTAAAAGTGACAATTTAAACTGAAAATGTATTTTTAGAATACTGGACAAGTAAAAGTGAACGAATGGTGTATGAGACAAAATGCAACTTTAATTTTTTCACATTTAGAATATTATGGCTGGATTTAATTCTAAGGTGTTTCATGTCCAAACTCCAAACACAAGTTGATCAACTTCCAAATATTCTTTTAAAATCTAACTTCAAATAAGGTTTTTTCAGATATCAACTAATTCATGCCTAAGTTCTTGTGCATCGGTCTTAAACTTCAAATTCTATAATCTTTTGACATAATTAATTTTCCACCATCTAATACTGGAAATATATTCATTGTTCAAATATTTTGTACTCCCCACACTATTTGTTGGCTTGTACCTGTACCTTGTTTCTTGATTTTTCTTAACTTCTCGTACTTGTACCGATTTGTACGCTAATTATACCCCTTTTCTTTTGAATTGTATATGAAATATTAATATTATACATAGGTCACTTGTTATTAACGTATTAGTGTCTCAAACATTAACAGCTATTGTGTTGCATTTTTTTTTGCTTCTAGATTTTAACAAGTTTTCTTCATAGAATAGTACTTCATCAATTTTAGTGGGCGTTTGGACATAAGAATTGTAAAATTCCAAAAAGAAAAGTGAAAATTTTTTTCAAGTGAAAATGATATTTGAAAATCAGAGTTGTGTTTAAACATGACTATAATTTTGGATTATTTTGATGTTTTGTGAGTGATATGAGTGAAAATTTTGAAAAACATCTTTTTGGAGTTTTTCAAATTTTCGAAAAGTTCCAAAATTCATCTTCAAGTGAAAATTGAAAATTTATGGCCAAACACTGATTTCGAAAAAAAATAAAAATTTTCAAAAGAAAAAGTAAAAAGAAATCTTATGTCCAAACGGGCTCTTAGTGATTTCAAATTTGTCAATTAAGCAGTTTATTCAATATTCACTAATGATGTTTGGTTCACAATTCTACAATATGCACTAGTTAATAATCTATAGCATGTGTGGCCAAACTGCAAAAATCAGCTTATTTTGAGAAGTACTTTTTTCAAAAGTACTTTTGGTAAAAAATAATTTGTGTTTGACTAATTGATTTGAAAAGCATCTGTGAGTAACAATTAGCTAGTGTTTGGCCAAGCTTTAAAAAACTGCTTCTAAGTATATTTTTCTCAAAAGTGCTTTTCAAAAAAGTGATTCAGGAGAGAAGCTACTTTTTTTTGCTTCTCCAATACTGCTTGTGCTTTTCCTCAAAAACGCTATTTTTCTTCTTCCAAAAGCTTGACTAAATAATTCAACTTTGAAAAAAAGAACTTTTAAAAAAAAATGCTTCTTGGATTGGAAAAACTTGGCGAAACAGACTAATCTCTTTAATCCTTTTTAAGGAGTATGCTTTCCCCCTGTATATGGTCTTCCTCAAACAAGCTTGTATAGTACTTAACAAATATACCCAAAAAAGGAAATTTACCTTCTATAGCAACATTATACATCTTATTTATTATAAATATTTTAAAATATTATTTTCTATAGCTACATTTTATATTTTATAGCAAAATAGGTATTTATAGTATGCACAACCATTTAGGCGGGAAATACGCTCTTTATATTTTTTTTTTATCTCTTTCGTTCAGTTAACAAACGATTCTCTTTCAAAATCTCAAAAAAAAATTCTTCTTTCTCTCTCTCTTCGAGAAAAATACCTCTGCATCTAATCGTGAATTTTCTGGCCGAATCCTCTAGGGTTACTATAATTGAAAAATACTTCTAAACTGTTGGAAGAAAAAGGGGAAAGACTGACCTTTTCTTCAAAATCAGATTCATCCATAGCAAGGAGGAGCTCGTTGCTCTGAGGTTGGGGCCACTGCGCGGGGAGCAAAAACAATATCGGAATAATCCGAGTGGAGTATGGGTACTGTAACATGAACGACATATACTGTAACATTTTCTACGCCGGAGAAGATTTGAGGGCCGGTTTTTGTTTGTCTTCATTTTTAGTCTTAATACAATGTATACAGTATTTTGTTTTGCCGGAAAATGCCATCTCCGTCAAACTTTCTTTTCTTATTTGCTATTTAGTCACATACAATGATACAAATATATTGTATTATGTACAAATTCACTCAAATACATTGTACTTTTATGTAACTACATTATTTTTTCGCTTGTATTTATGTATTCCGAAGGTTTGTATTTTTTTAATACAGTCGAATATCACTATGTTGTTGCGATTTTTGTTGTTTGAATATAGTCGAATTGAATACAATATATAATAGTGAATATTTGTGAATTGAATACAATGTATACAACGAATTGAATAGAACAGTATACACCATATTTTCTTGATTTTTTATTGTTTGAATACAACTTAATTCAATATAGTGAAATTGAATACAATTCAATATTGCGCTTTCTGTTATTAAACACCTGTAATCACTTTTTTAGGCGGATTACCTCAATGTATTTATAAATACAGCCGCGCGAATACATGAAAATATATAATTAAACATTTGTACTTCCTGTTTTTTACCCCAATGTATTTATAAATATAGTCCCGCGAATACATGGAATATAACACGGTAGCAACGAAATTTTTTTTGAATTGATTTTATTGAGTTAAAATTAGGAGTGATACACGCTAACTGATCCTCTTTCCGTTATTAAATACCTGAATTCCCCTATTTTTAGGCAATTTCTGCTACCGTACAGTAGCGCGAATACAATCGCGCACCGCTAGATTCCCCTATTTTTAGGCGATTTCCGCTACTGTATTCATGAATACACTAGTCCGAATACAGCAAAAACAGTCACGTAACAACTTAATAGTAGCTATAGAAAGTAATTATGTATATAATAGCTATAGGAAGTCAATAAACACTAAACTATAGTGATTTCTGAAAATTCCTTCCCAAAATAGAAGATAAAAATGATAGAGGATTGGGCTCAAAATATCAAAATGAAAAAAAAAAAAAAAAAAAAAAAAAAAAAAAAAAAAAAAAAAAAGAAGAAAGAGGGATATCAAAAGGAAAGGATTCAGAAAAAAGTTTTAAAATGTTAACTTCCTTGTAGTGGTAGTGACAAGTGAGTGTGGTCTTTTGGCTGAAAATCCTTTAACCATTTACAGGATTTTGGAAAAAAATTAGAGACTTTTGCTTATGTTCAAGTAAGTCGATCCTCTAACTTTTGGTACGATAAATTTATTCAAATAATAAAATAAAATAACCCTTAGATATCTCCACAACACACCCTAAACCTTCCGATTCCTTCTGCGGAGAATGCAATATCACGAAATTATTAATTTCAATAGGACAAAATAGAATTTGTTTCTAAGAAACAACTGAATGATAGCACTCTAAGGCGCCAATTATGACAAACACATTATCTTATCATACAGAATAACAAAAGGGTAAAAAAGATTATAGTAAAAGAAGGAAGAAGTGAATAATTAGGAAAAACAGAAAGAAAAAAAATAATTACGAAAAAGACTTTTGCCCACTGCTAAAATCACTTGTTTCCTTAAATCGAACTAGACATCTTTTCTCCACTCTACTAATATAGCATGCACCATAATACATCCACATGCAGGTATGATATACAAATTCACAATCATGGCCACGATAAAGAAAAAAGTTGGAATATCCTAATTAGATTTTGGAAATGACAAACTCAAACGTATAAATGATCCATCATAAGTTTTCTATCCTCCTCTTCTTAATCTATTGATCAGAAGTATCAAAACAGCGCAACGCCGGTAGAAAGAGTTATGCTACTAAGCTAAGCTGTCACGAGAGAACTCGGTATAAATAAGCGCCAAAATTCTCTCCATTTCACTTGGCCTGCATGGTACTGTAAGTGCACCTTCACAATCAAAACCATATTCCTCAGCAGCTTGTTCCAATAGCGTCAAAAATGAAGGGTGTGTTAAGCAACTCAATGGAACTACAAATCTCTTCACTTCATCATCTTCCGCCGCAACAACGGCGAAATGCCCTTCCTTCACGTCCTCCGGCACGTCGTTTTCCGGCTCGTCGAAATAATCATCGGATTGTAATTTCTTCCCTAATAGAAGTCTATTTCGTAGCTTTGCTACTACTACTTTCAGGTTCACTATCCCACTGATATTTTTCTTCAAATTTGTTCTACCCTCTGACATTATGACAGAGAAAAATAATAAGGTTTTTTTTATGGCTTTGGTTTTAATTATGTAGGGGTTTATTTGGGTATATCTCTAATTTTTTTAAGAATGCTACGTAGGTTATATATAATACTATATTTATAGTGTGAGCATGCGAAGGCAGAGTCAGAGATAAGGTTGGTCGTTGACAAGGTTGGACTGTCAATTGGTGTACATATTGTGAGACCAAAGCATGTGAATGAACTCATGAAGTTACCTTTCATCTGTGGAATGTCTCTTTATTAACATCACATCTCTGCCGCTTCTTCCAATTAGTACATAATAATTGGACATAATTTCAACTTCCCTATATATTTAGCATTCTTAATAAATCACTATCAGTTAACCTACCATTGAACAAAAAAGAAACTAAAAAAAAATCAGTTGTGTATGATTTAGCATTATAAGCATACAAATGGATAAACAACAAGCCGAGATAATATTAGTACCTATTTACCATAACTCCGTCTCCAAATATGTATGTGTGATTTAAGTAGACAGACACTTGAGATAATATTTAAAGATACATATTTAAAACTTAATGTTGTAAATTAATGTGTTCATAGACGGGCTTAGATTAGTCTCTACTGCCACACTGTATATAACACTAGATAACATGTGAGAAATTACATATGCAGCCATGAAATCAATTATAGCACAAATACGAAACAGGAGAACAAAGGAACTGTCACTAGCATCTAGTTTCCAACCATTTGCCTCTCCTCGTTGTTGTGAGTTGCTCATTCTACTATCCATGAGCCTTCTGAATTTACACTTTTGGTGATATGTTGCAGTCATCCATATTACATCATGCAAATCTTTGTTGGGATAGACCTTTTGGAAATTGGCCTTCAGGTGCTTCACACAACAACTGTGGTAGGCATACGATTCCTACCATGCACGCAAATTCTATACATAACTTAAAATATCACCATACCGACCAGATATTAGACAAATACCTGAACGCTGTCTGACAACGTGCTCCTTCAAGTGGTTCAAAAATAGCGTTCACGTCTCTTGGCTTTAATTGGCACAAATAGCAAAAGCTAGGGGAAATATACTTCCATTAGCATCTACTGCAACAACAATCAACAACTTAATATCATACTTTCCATAGACATGAGTGCCGTCTATGGATATTACCGGTCGCAACGCAGAAAACCATCAATTGCTGGTTTAAATGCCCAGATACATATTTCAATATATGTTCTGGTATTCCCGGACTCCGCTCAAGCTTCCATTCAATAACAGTCCCGGGGTTAAAGTGTTGCAATGCGACCATGTACCTGATAGAGATGCAAAGGACTTATCCCAGTGACCATAAACAATTTCAAACGCACGTTTTCCCCCGAGAAATGTCTTTCTTTTGGTAATGGTACACCCATATTCTTGGTGGACAAATGTTATACACTCTTTGATCTTGTACCTTATAGACGCTTCAATATGTGGAATCAAGACAAGAGAAATCAAGTCAACATTCAAGTTAAAATGATTCCCACTGAATGTGTCAATTTCACAATTGTGGGTGCCTATGTATTTACCCACAACCCACATATTTGTTTTCTTCTTCCTCGCACGCAGCATCCAATTACAACCCGTAAACCATCTATGGCAGACTACCTTGTATACATTTGGAGATGACTCTGATACTATGATCTCACGACACTCTTTTACATTGTACATTAGCACCGCTTAGTTAGGCGCGCTTTATCAGGAAAAAACATGCCCTTTGATAGCGCCATTGCTCTAGATTCATCCCACATTGCTGTCCGAATTTTGTCAATATCCCTTGTGAAGGAATCCACATCCGACATACTTGGAAAATGATCAAGGTAGGGAATCTCCTCTAAATGAAATGACACATGGGACTTGTACACTCTTGGTAGAGGTGGGGCATGCTCCATCGTCAAATAAGGTTTAGCATTCTCTTCCTCCTCATCATCACCCTCATCAGGGAAGGGTGTGCCATCTCTAGACTCATCTTCATTATTGTCATAGTCACTATTCGCTTCCTGAATCTGCACATATGTCAGATCCCGATTAATTATGTCGGCTTCGGGAAATTGAGTAAGGATAAGACCTTCAAATTGCTCGTTTTCACTGCACAACCAACAAAAGTTAATTTTAGTTGACTTCGGTAAACGTATTGGGTAAACGGGCCCAGACCCGTATTTTGAGAGTCCTGATGGGTCCATAGTAAAATATGGGACTTGGGCGTATGCCCGGAATCGAATTCCGAGATCCCTAGCTCGAGATATGAATTTTTGTTAAAAATTGAAAGACTGAAATTTTAATTGTTTTAAGAAATTGGTTAATGTTTGATCTTGTTGGTGTCGGGTCCTTATTTTAGTTCCGGAACCCGATACATGCCCGTTATGATATTTATACCTTATCTGTGAAATTTGGTGAGAAACGGGATTGATTTGACGTGATTCAGATGTCCGGTAGTAAAAATAGAAATTTTAAAGTGTTCTTCGTTCATGCTATTTGGTGCTAAATTTGTAGTTCTAGCTGTTATTTTGGCGATTTGATCGCACGAGCAAGTCTGTATTATATTTTTACACTTGTGTGCATGTTTAGTTTGGAGCCCCGAGGGTTCGGGTGAGTTTCGGATAGTTTACGGAGTGAAATGAACTTAGGAAAAATATCTGGTGTACTTCAAGTCTGCAGGTCTCGCAATTGCAAGGTCTGGCTCGCAAATGCGAGCCTTGCAATTGTGAAGAATCATCACATTTGCAAGCATGGGCTGGACAGGAGATTCTCGCATTTGCGAGGTTATGTCGCATTTGCGGGTCCAATGTTCGCAATTGCGAGCAAATGGTTCGCATTTGCGAAGGCTGCAGAAATGCGAGGGGTTTGCATTTGTGATATTTTTCTCGCATTTGCGATATTTTTCTCACATTTGCGAACTTCGAAATTGCGAAGCTCAGGTCGCAAATGCGACATCTGCAGCTAGTAAATCTTGACATAGACTGGATTTTGCTCATTTTTCAAAACTTTCAAACACAAGAAACCCTCTAGACGATTTTCCAAAGACCACTTCTTCCCCAAATCATAGGTAAGTGATTCTTAACTCGTTTCTTTCAATCTTTCACTTCACTTTATAAGATTTCAACCTAAAATCTAGGAATTTCATAGTAAAAATTGGGGGTTTGGGTAGAATTAGGGATTTTTAGAAAATTAGAAATTAGACCTCAATTTGGGTTCAGATTACGAAACTAGTTACATATTCGGGCTCGGTGTGAATGGATTTTGGTCCGAACCTCGAGTTTGACCAAGCGGGCCCGGGATCAATTTTTTGTTTTTTGGGGGAAATACTGGGAAACCTAAATTTATGTATTGAAATTGATTTCTTTAGCAATATTTGATGTTATAAGTTAATTATGGCTAGATACGAGTGGTTCGGAGGTGGAAACTAGAGGAAAAGCGATAATTGAGCAGTGATTGACCTGTGGATCAAGGTAAGTGTTGTGTCTAACCTTGACTTGAGAGAATTAGGAATCCTCGGACTATGTGATTATGTGAAATCCATGTGAGCGGCGTATATGCGAGGTGACGAGTGCTTATATGTCGCCAAATTATCCATTTTCCTTGATTTACTGCTTTCCTTTAATAGTTTCATTTCTTGTCTTAATCGTTATATGCTCTAAATGCTTCCATGCTTAACTGCTACGTGTTAATCAACCTCTTCTCCTGTTAGCTATTTTAGTTCTTCTCACAGGTCCCATAATCCCTGATATTTGCTTAATTTGACTTGTTTACACCTTTTAATTTTAAATTGCTGGATTGGTCTCGCTGTGTAGTATTATTTGAGCAGATTTTATATTGATCAAGTTTTCCTTTGCTTGGCTCAGTTAGGTATTTACTTATAGTAAAGGCTTTGTGATTTAGACTGCAAATTGAATGTGTGCATTGAGTGTTTGATACTGATATGGTGGGAACGGGCTGCACGCCACAGCAGGAGGAATAAGGGAGGATTAGTAAGGAGGAATAAGGGTGAATATTTTTATACGGTGGGATCCTGTTTCACGCTACAACAAGAGGAATAAGGGTGGATTGATATGGTGAAATAAAGGTGAATTATCCTATTGATATTGATATATGGTGGGACCGGGTTGCCCTATGCATATATATATATATATATATATAAATAATTTACTGTTATTGTTATTGTTACAGAGGAATAAAGGAGAATTTTGTGATGTCTGGTAGGATTGGGTTGCACGCCGCAACAAAACTATATGTTTCTATTTCCTGAATTGCATTTCTTTCATTATCTAATATAGTAAGGATTGGTAAATTTTGGACGATACTGGTTCACTCTAGAGGCTGTGGTTATCGGTTTCAGTTGACTGTTTGGTTCTGTTCGGTATTTTATATTATTCTGTCATTTATATTATGCGTACAGGTTTGTACAGGTGCCCCGCCTTAGCCTCATCACTACCTCGTCGAGGTTAGGCTCAGCACTTACCAGTATATGGAGTCGGTTGTACTGAGAATCCAATTCTTTGGTTAAACAAATTGGTTTCGTTACCAGGAATCTAATAATCTTTATTTTTTCTCGAATAACCTTTATTGAATCATGTCGAATACCAACGAAAACAACCAACAAACAACTGGAACCCCAGTTCCATCGCCTCAGGGATCCCCACGAGGTTCAAGGGACAACTCCCCAGACAGATCTACAACTCACAACAATGATCAAATTGGAAACGAGCAAGCATGAGAACAAGACCATGTGAAGCAGATGGTTGGTGAATATGTGAGTGAAGCTCTTCAACCTTTCATGAGGGGACTACCAACTGTGTCAGCTACACCTCCTCCAAACAACACCGCGACTGTAGAAAATCCACAATCTGGACTAGCAAATTCAGGAAGTACAAGCACTTTAAATGAATCACTTGGATGAATACCAGGTATGTCTAATAATTCAGATTTACAAGCTTTAATACTAACCTTGCAGAAACAGGTGAAGGAACAAAACGATCGCATCGAGCAAATTGCTGGAGTACCACCTGTCATCAAGGGTATTGATATTGATAAATACTCTCAACAACCCTGAAAGCCAAGTGCAGCGCCTTTGCTGATTCCCAAGAAATTCAAAATGCCTGACATACCAAAGTACGATGGGACAATTGATCCACGTGATCATGTTACTACTTTCACCACAGTAGTAAAAGGCAACGACTTGATTAAGCAAGAAATTGAATTCGTGTTGGTCAAAAAGTTTGGAGAGACACTCACCAAAGGAGCATTAACATGGTATTCTCTGTTGCCCGAAAATTCTGTTGATTTTTTGTTGAGCTTGCTGATTTGTTTATAAAACACATTCCGGTGCACAAAAAGTGGAAAAGAGAATGGAAGACATACTCAAAATAAAATAAGGAGATACAAAGTTGTTTCGTGAATTCGTAAACAAGTTTTAACGTGAAAGGATGCTTCTGCCAAGAGTACCTGACAATTGGGCAGTTATGGCCTTTGCAAGTAATTTGAATGATAAAAGCTCTGAAGCCACGGGGAGACTCAAAGAGAGCTTGAGAGAGTACCCAGCTACGACATGGAACGATTTTTATAACAGGTACAACACCAAATTACAAATTGAGGAAGATACTATTGCCCAATCAAAAGCAGAAGACAAGATGAGTTCTAGACGCTCCGAATCAGAAAGGAGAACTGGAAAAAATAGGTACGATCCATACATGGGACCTTCGGGATGAGAGACTCAAATTTAAAAACCCACGGTCTGATCACAGACCGTCGAATAAAGATTCGAGCTCATCATCATCAAGATCCAGAAAGGATCGAGATGAGCGAAATAGAGGTAATACAAGAATTGGAGATTACAGTTTCAATGTAAGTACTTCCGAATTAATTACAGTATTAATAAATATGGATGATAAAGTTCGATGGTCCAAATAAATGAGATCAAATCCAAACAAAAGGAACCCAAACTTCTAGTGTGAATTTCACAATGATCATGGGCACAAAACATCAGGCTGCAGGTTATTGCAAGGTGAGGTAGAACAATTATTAAAACAAGGTTATCTAATATAACTGTTTAGTGAAAAAGGTAAACATTCATATATGAAGAATAGACAGGAGCCCCCAAAACCACCATCTCCGAAGAGAACTGTAAATGTGATAAATGGAGGAGAGGAAGTAAATGGCGTAACTTATACTTCAGCAAGAAAGATGTCCAAGTTCACAGTGACCCACGGTAAACGGACTCGTGATACTTTGGAGGCTGACAGCATCTCATTCGATGACTCAGATGCTGATGGATTACTGCTTCCACATAACGACGCACTGGTAATATCTCTAATTATACATGACACTAATGTAAAAAGAGTATTGATTGGTCTAGGTAGCTAGGTCAATATCATTTTTCTGAGGGTTGTGGAAGAGATGTTAATGGGGGATCGTGTAATTCCAAAAGCACGTTACTTGTTCGGATTCGACAACTCTACTGTCATAAGAAAAGGAGAAATTGAGCTTAATACCTATGCAGAAGGCGTCGTCAAGGAAACAAAATTTCAAGTTATAGATACAGATATGGCTTATAATGTAATCATGGGGAGACCATGGATCCATGACATGGATGCAGTACCATCCACCCTGCATCAGGTAATCAAATTCCCTTCCAGATGGGGAATCCAGCAAATTCAAGGTGATCAGCAGACTTTAAGAAGCATCAACTCAGTGATGCATTCCAATAAAAAAGAAATAGTGGAGGAATCAAAAGACGAGGGAGCAACTCGAACAGACACGGAAGAAAATGATAAAGACACGGTGAATCAAATCACCACGGATGTCACATAAAGACATACAAACATGGATTCTAGACCTGATGTTATTCAAGAACCATAAGAGGATGAAAATATCAAGACAACGGCTGAGGAGCTCGAAGCTATTCGAGCTTAAGCCTGAGCAAAAAATCCACATAAGAGCAAGGCTAAGACCGATCAGAAGAGGTAAGTTAATTGAATATTTAAAAGTTAACGCAAATTGTTTTTCTTGGTCCCATTCAAATGTAACAGGTATAACCCCAGAAGTGATGACTCATAAACTAAATGAATACCCATCATTCGTACCTTTCAAGCAAAAGAAAAGAAAGCAGGGATCATTCAAGAATCAAGTGATCGATGAAGAGGTACAAAAACTCTTAAAAATCAGTTCAATACGTGAGGTAAAATATCCTAATTGGTTAGCTAATACCGTAGTGGTACCTAAAAAGAACGGTAAATGGAGAGTATGCATAGATTATACGGATCTGAATAAAGCATGCCCAAAAGAATCATTTCCATTACCGCACATAGATTAAATGATTGATGACACTACATGTCATGAATTATTAAGCTTTCTAGATGCATATTCTGGTTACAATCAGATAAAAATAGACCCCTCAGACGAGGAAAAAACCTCCTTTATTACAAATAGGGGGACTTATTGTTACAAAGTCATGCCTTTTAGCTTGAAAAATGTTGGAGCCACGTATCAAAGGCTAGTGGCCAAGATGTTCCAGGAACACCTGGGGAAAACAATGGAGGTGCACATTGATGACATGTTGGTAAAGTCAATGAAGGTAGAAGATCATTTCCAACATCTCTCGACTAATTTCGAGATCCTCCGTAGGTATAACATGAAGTTAAATCCAGAAAAATGCGCCTTTGGTGTCGAATCATGTAAATTTTTGGGTTTTCTCGTATCAAATAGAGGCATTGAAGTAAATCCCGCTCAAATTAAAGCTATTGAAGAAATACCTGATGTACTAACGAGCAAAAAAGACGTTCAAAGATTAACAGGTAGGATTGCAGCTTTAGGAAGATTCATCTCCAGATCTTCAGAGAAGAGTTTTAAATTCTTCTCAGTACTAAAGAAGCAGAATCAGTTCGAATGGACTGAAGAATGTAAACAAGATCTTAAAGACTTGAGGGCTTATCTATCAAATCCCCCACTACTGTCTAAACCAAAGGAAGGGGAAAGGTTATACATTTATCTTGATGTGGAAGAAATAGCCGTAAGTGCAGTCCTGGTAAGGGAGGACAAAGGTAAGCAATCTCCTATCTACTATGTACGTAAGTCCTTACTAGATGCTCTAGATATCCTCATCTAGAAAAATTAGCCTTGGCTCTAATCATGGCAGCTAGAAAGTTAAGACTGTACTTTCAGTGTCACCCAATTACTGTTGTAACTTCATATCCTTTGAGAAATATTTTGCATAAGCAAGAACTGTCACGTAGACAGGCTAAATGGGCAATAGAACTAAGTGAATATGACATAGTCTATCAACCTAGGACTGCAATAAAGTCTCAGGTTTTAGCCGATTTTGTCGCAGATTTTAACACTAGCTTAATTCCTGAAGTAGAAAAACAGTTACAAATCTTTATCGGAGCTAATCCAGGAATATGGACTCTATTCACCGACGACTCTTCTAATACCAAATGAGTCCGGTTGGGAATTGTTTTAATACCACCTTCGAGTGAAAAGATAAGGCAAACTATTAAATGTTATCCCATTACTAACAATGAAGCAGAGTACGAAGCTGTCATTGCAGGACTCGAATTAGCAAAAGAACTCTCAATTGATCAGATCGTGATCAAAAGTGACTCTCAACTAGTGGTGAACCAGATGCAGGGGACTTATACTGCTAGAGAGACTCAAATGCAATAATATCTAGAAAAGGCACGAGTCCTGGTGAAGCAATTGCAGTCATGGAAGATTATGCAAGTACCTAGAGAGGAAAACACAGAAGCGGATACGTTAGCTAATGTTGCATCAATTACCAATGTAATGAATAAGGACAATGCTATTGTGATACACTTATTTCATTCAGCAATTGACCAGGACAAGAATCAGGTAACGTTTAATAATCTAACATGGGATTAGAGAAACGAAATTATAATTTTATTGCAGAATGGTACCGTGCCTGAAGATAAGAAAAAAACTCAAGCACTTCGCCGAAAAGCTGCACGGTACTGCCTAGTTCTTGACATTCTGTATCGCAAAATGTTTGGAGGTCCCCTAGCAAGGTGCCTTGGACCAAACCAAACTGAATACATGATGAAAGAAGTACACGAAGGACATTGTGGGAACCACGCAGATGCAAGATCCTTAGTCAAAACCCTAACCAGAGTAGGGTACTATTGGCCTAAGATGGAAGAAGACGCTGAAAAATTTTGTAGCTAAATGCGATAAATGTCAGTGATATGCTAACAATATGCATCGACCGATAGAATTACTACACCCGGTTGTATCACCTTGGCTATTTATGAAATGGGGAATGGATATATTAGGACCTCTACCCCCAGCCAGAAGAAAGGTACGATTTTTACTTGTATTAATAGATTATTTCTCAAAATAGGTGGAGGCAGATGCTTTTAAACAGGTGCGAGAAAAAGAAGTGAAAAGTTTCATATGGTGAAATATCATATGCCGTTTTGGTGTACCAAAGGAAATTGTATGTGACAATGGCCCACAATTCATAGGCTCTCAAATCACAGAATTCTTCCAAAGCTGGCAAATCAAACGAATCACTTCTTCACCATATCATCCCATGGCTAACAGGCAAGCTGAGTCAAAAAATAAAATCATTGTTAACAATATGAAGAAACGACTGAAAAAAGCTAAGGGAAATTGGCCTGAAGAACTACCGGCAGTATTATGGGATTATAGAACTACTGCAAATACATCCACGGGAGAAACCCCATTCGCGCTTGTTTACGGCTCAGAAGCTCTAATACCAGTGGAAAGTGGTGAACCGAGCATGAGATTCGCAACAGCAATAGAAGAAACAAATAGTGACGAGTTGAGGACAAATCTGGATTTACTCGAGAAAATGAGAGAAGCTGCTTTAATACGCATGGCAGCTCAAAAGTAAATCGTAGAGCAATATTACAACAGAAAAGCTCACCTCATGTATTTCAAAATTGGAGACTTTGTCCTTAAGAAATTTTTTCAATCGACAAAGGAGGCTGGAGCAGGAAAATTAAATCCAAATTGGGAAGGACCCTACAATGTGAGTGGTATTGCTGGAAAATGTGCTTATGAGCTAGAAACCATGGATGGCAGAATTTTACCAGCAAGTTGGAATGTTGTTCACTTGAAGAAATATTACTTCTAAGAAAAAGGAATACCCACAGTCAGGTATCATTACATTCAATTTTATTTAGAACAGTTAAAATTATACTAACCATTTTAGATGATAGGCAAAAAGCTAACCCATAACCAGATGATGATATTAGACCTGAATAGATACGAGGAAAAAATTAAATTCCCGGTCTAGGGTTACAACTTTCTGCTGGACGTTTCAAAGGGTTAAGCAGTCATCATCTAAACTATATACCTTCGAGTTCCGTATGTTTTTCCTTTTCAGGAAAAAGGACCACAAGAAAGGAATAGGACCACAAGAAAGGAATATTCAAGTGCTCGAGATTTCATTCTTCAAAGCTCAAACACTAGGGGGACTATACAATATGGAAGATGCAAAGAAGACTATCAAAAGAGTCAAAGTTCAAGCCTGAAGATCCATTTTTCCTAAAAGTTACGACCATAATCAAAGAGCCAAAGACAAAAACACAAAGCCTGATTCAGAAACCTACAAAGAACATACTCGTGAATATAAATGAATGTTTAGGTTAAAGGAAGAATTTAGTTACGGGAAGATTCATACTCCCGTGTTTATTCAAAACCTGTTGTAAATGAAAACAATTACAAAAGAGTCATAGACGATGCTCAAACACATGTAAAATATTACGAAAGTTCGAATAAAATAAAAACTTTCTGCAAAACATTATTCAGAAAAAACATGTGAATTCCTATCTCTCTTTTGTATGTTTACACTATTAAGAAGTTGAGAAGTCTTCTTCATTAAGTGTCGCTCATAAAAAGGTCCTCTTTTATAAATCGTGC
This sequence comes from Nicotiana knightiana, assembly GCA_005239525.1. Classification (NCBI taxonomy): domain Eukaryota; kingdom Viridiplantae; phylum Streptophyta; class Magnoliopsida; order Solanales; family Solanaceae; genus Nicotiana; species Nicotiana knightiana. Next base: position 44,310 of record ML406687.1, on the reverse strand, counting down.
TTATTTAAAAAATACACGAAATACTGGAGCATTTTTTAATGCAAAATTAAATACCAAAGGGGTAAAACAAAAACCCGAACGTAAAGCATGCAAACACTTAAGAGTAACACGAAAACTCGAAAAAATGCAAGTCATGCTAAGAAATGTAAATATTAATATTATATAATGGTAAAAACAAAGTATTAACTTAGTTTAAACCAAATTTGTTTATACAAAGTTGCCCCTAAGTTGTCATTGGGGACTTACTTAACCAAACTTCACCCCCAAATGGGACCGGGGGAACCACCAATTGTTACAAAAAAGAAAAAGAGAGGGGTTGATAAACTTTCACTAGGCACTGGGAGGATTATCTTCATCAGCAGAAGAAATATCTTAGATGGCGAGGTTTGAGCAACAGCTTCATCAGGCACGATCTCATCACCCATTGGAATTTCAACTTCAGCTGATGAAAATTTTTGACTTTGCCGAGACTTTCAATCGTCTCCTTAGTCTTGGAAATTTCAGCTTCTAAGTCAAAATTTCTTGGCCCATTTCTGTCAATGTGTCAAGCCGGACATTCAAATAAGCCCAACTCACATCAACAACTGCCTTATCCTCAAGAGCCTTGTAATCTTTCTCCCATTGTTCAATATCGACTCTTAGCTCATCTCTTTCAACCACGATAGCATCATAAGAAGCCTGCAAAGGGGCAAGAGATCTTTCTAGAAACTGAATCTTGTTTGCAGATTCACGGAGGTCCTCTTGGGTCTGAGTAAGTGATTGCACAAGTTCACCAGCATAAGCCTCCTTCTGGTCCAACAAATCCTTCAAGCTTCTTATCTCTTCAGTAGCATGGGAAAGCTGCTCCAAAAAGGAAGACTCTAGGATGTTTTTATCCTTGCCTTCTTGACTTGATGAAGCCTTCTCGATGGCCAATTCTGTTGTAATTACTCTAACCTGCTGCTCTAAGGTGCACTTTTCCTCTTCTACTGCTTCCATATCAAGTTGAAGGCTCTCAAATCTTTCCTTCCAATTATCAGCCTCGGTATGGTGATCATTCATTAACTGCTTCGTATGTACGATCCTTTTCATCAACTCTGTACCAATGGGACTTATCTACTCAAAAAAAAGAAAATTAGATACGGCAAAGGCTAGTGTTAAGAAGAAATAACAGGAAAGTTACCATCAAAGATGAGTGTAAAATCTCATTCATCCACGTTAAGGAGGTATGACTTTCCAATTTTGACTTTTCAACCGGGCCAATCAAAGGCTTCAACCACACATCCGCCTGGCCTGATTTCTTTAAGAGGCTACCTTCCGTAGGAACCTCGATCATAATTCGCTTCATCTCCCTATTGCTAGAAGACCTTACTTCAATAATAGAAGGCACGGTAGTAGGAGTAGATGAAGGAGCCATAGGTGGCACAGACGGGGAAGCAGAAAAAACAACAGGCACGGCGGACTGAAGTTCCACTGGAGCAGAAGGAGGAAAGATGGCAAGAGGTGTCTCCTCTAAATTTGAGCCAAAACCTTGATGGAACAATTGCTCAACTGACTTAGTGGCTGCAGAAGGAGTTTCCTCCTCAGTAGAATGATTGGGCTCAGGCACGGAAGATGGACCAGTAAGGGGAGAAGATTCGTCATCATACATGACTCTTCTTCTTGCTCGTGGCCTACGAACCAACGAGCATTCCTCCTGCTCCTCCCCATCTTCTAAGGTTTGAGTCCTATCCACTTTCCTTTTTGACGAAGAAGAATTTAAGATAATTTCTTGAGCCTTGGCCAAAGAGAGCTTCAAATCAGTTATAGCATCGGTGACACCACGAGCGGGAAACCCTAACAAACAAAAAGGATTAGAGAAGTTCAAAAAAGAGAGAAAAGGGAAACGTAAAAAAAAAACCTACCATGGGTTTTTACTTTCCAACCAAACCTAGCAGAAAGGTATTTCCAAGAACATTCTTCCATTGGAGATCAACAACAATTTTTCTACCCAACCACGGAAACCGAAAATCTCCTCGACGGTTCCCATGGTTGCTGAAAAAAGACAAAAATAGTCACGGTACTGAACAACTATCAAGAATAAGGAAATAAGTGAGTAAACAAAAACTTACGTTCAAAGTTCCACTTCTCAGGTAAGGGTAAATTTTCTTCACCTACTAATCCACTTGTAGGGGAAGCAACAAACCTGGCATACCAGCCTCTATCTTTTGTCATCATCACGATTGATTATAACACTCTTACTTCTAGCCACAAGAGTAAAGATTCCTTGGCAGAATAACTTAGGAGAGTAGAGGTGAATAAGATGATAAAAGGTAAAAGGAAGTGAAGCTAAGTTAGCCAAATATATTAGGCATGCTACTGCCCTCCAGACGATAGGACCGATTTGTCCCAAACACACATTAACAAATCGACAAAACTCTATAATGACAGGGTCGATGGAAGGCCTGAAACCCAAAGTAAAAGGGTAGGTATATACAAAAGAATAGCCTGCTTTGTAAGAAGTTATCCTTTTATTTACATTGGGGACCAAGATCGGGAAATCAAATTTCCAATAACAGTCTCTGCGCACAAGAGAAATCAAACCCTCAGTAATTTGAGTAGGGTAAAGATCAGCGCGATCATGAGACGTCATGGAAGAAAGTTATTTTCTTATGTCTTCACTATCCTTTACGAAATAAAATTCAGCGGTTACAATCTTATCTACCTTTGGTTCGCGAAGTGGTTCACTGGACTCTCTACTCTTAGAAGAAGATCTAGAAGCTCTAGCCCTAGAAGAAGATGGAGTAACAATAACCCTAGAATTTTGCGGGGGAGTAATGTTACGTTGAGAAGAAGAAGACCATCTAGAAGGTGTTGAGCCCAAACTCCTTAATCTACCGGCCCTCCTACTCTGTATCGGAACAGAAGAAGGAGATAGTTCATCGACTATTATTACTTTTTTGGGGTCTTGGTTTAAAGAAGACATATTTGCATGAAAGAAGGACTTGCAAGCAGCAAAAGAAAGTTAGAAGTTTTTCGTAGAAGAAAAGGCAAAGTCATTATTAAAACTGTCACTTCGTGACTAATGCAGCCGTAAAAAGTCCTAAAGTGCGCTGATGAATTGTAGAGCCAATCCGGTGTCACCACGTGGCACATGCATTTAATAGAAGTGACAAGCGAAGCGTACGTTCAGAGACAAATGCAATGACATGAGTAGAACGACGGCAAAAAATTCCCGCCAACAATATGTATCCACTTACCAAATATTCAATTGATAAATAAATGGTAAGTGGGGGGACTATATGTATTAGTAAAAAATAGACATTACACGTGTAATATCTTGGATGACAAAGTAGTATACGTGGAACAATGGAAGGGCGACAACTGGATGAAAGCTTGGAAAGAGGTACGGAGCAAAGAAGTACGGGGTAAACACCCACGAGATAATTAGAAGCGGAAGCTCCAGTCTAATCGAGAAGTTGAAGAGACACGGTCAGAATGAACCAGGGCAGAATAAAGGGCAGATTCATAGATCTTCAATCAATGAGCTAAACGTTACAGAATCTTCATGCAACAGTTATGACTACCTATTGTAACGTTACATTAATGATATAAATATTCATTAATGCTTAATCATTAAGAAGAGTAGACGTTATATTAAGAAATTCCCTATAAAATGGAGTAAAATCTCACTTGTATGGACTCGTTCGAACCACTACTTAAATATATTTACTTTTATGCTATCTTATTGCTTTCTTATTTACAAGTCTAAATCCTATTATTAGCTAATCTCTTTGGTTATCAGAAGCACGAGTACTTCTTAAAATAGCTTTGACTAAGAATTCAAATCTTTGGTTAAACAATATACTTAAAATATATCTGTTATTTCAATTTGTTATCAATGTTACTGTTTAAACTGCTAAAAGAAGTAAAAAGATTCTAACATTGGCTTGCCTAGCAAGTCAACTGTTAGGCACCATCACGATCCTGACGGTGTGAATTCCGGGTCGTGACAACCTTACACCTACAAAGGATCGAGCTAATGACATTTACGATATTTCAGATTCGTTTGGTCATAGATTTTGCCAAAATATATTTGGATTTTTTTTTTGTTGACAAATATATGTTTGGCCATAGATTTTATCTATATTTTGGCAAACTCCCAAAATCCAAATCTCAAAAGAGCTGGTTTTGACGCAAAATATTTTACATTTTTTAAAAATTGTCTTAAACTTTTATATTTTATAAAAGAGCCCACCATTTATTAGTTTATAACAATGCTGGTTCGTCTTCTAGGTCATTTGATAGTGTATTGTGTAGTTCATTATAAAAATAATAATTTTTTACCAAATTTATTTATGTTCACGACTATGGATTGCGATAATATAATGAATGTTATTAATAAAGGTTTTGTTGGGTATTGGTGATAGTTTTTAGAATTTGTGGATATAAGTTGTGTTTCATATTTTTTCAAAAAATAAGTGAAATTTATTTTAAAAACTTATATTCAAACATATTTTTATCTTCAAATCAAACTTTACCCAAATTAATTTTTTTAAAATAAATTTATACCCAAACGATAGTTTAAATTCTGGATGTTGGTTCTCATCATTAAAAGATGACGAGGGTATCTCGAAACGGACGTGGGGAGATTACCACCTCGGAATGAAAAAAATACTCTCTTGGAAATATCTGCATTGATAGTGAAGATTTAAAAGAAAGACTTGACAGGTCAAACGAAAAGTGATGTACACAGTAGATCCAAAGTAGGGAAAAGAACAAGAAGATTAAAAGAAAGAAGGGGTCAGTATATTCATGTGAAGTTATGTCATCATTAATAACCTTCTAACTTAAGCTCTTATGGAAATGAATAATTCGTTGGAGCAATAACTTTCAAATACTCTGTAGGCATTGCGAATTTTCCCAAAAAGTTTTAAAATATAAAAAAATAAATACGCGAAGATTTCATGATAGTAAACGGGACGGAATAACTAGTAAAAATTACGCGGGGCATTCTATTTGGTCGCCCCCATTTAACTTATATTCACTTTTTAAAATTTTTTAACGTGTACCTACTTTTTAAATAACTTCAGCTCCCTTTCCCTCGCTGAGCTGAAGTTCAACAGTTAAGCTGAAAATCGTCAGTTATAAAGATAAAACTTTAGCATATGGGGCTGAAGTTCCCCAGTTACAAAGACAAACTAGAGCTGAAGTTTCCCAGTTAGAGCTGAAATTTCCAAGTTATAAAGACAAAAACTTCAACTCTAGAGCTGAAGTTCCCCATTTACTATAGTTGAAGTTCTCCAGTTACAAAGACAAAAACTTTAGCTCTAGAGTTGAAGTTAGTTCCCTAGAGCTGAAGTTCGCAAGCTACTTCAGGCCCGTCTACTAGAATGCTGAAGTTTGGCGCAATTGCCTTTGCTACTTCAGCCCCGTATGCTGAAGTTATGCGCAAAAGCGGGTATAGATACAATTTTTTTTACAAAGCGGATATAAGTTAAAACGTGACACAAAAAGTGAGTACGGATGCAAAAGCCCCGAATAACTATTGAGATATAGAGCCAGTTTAGATGGGCTTATTGTAAGTGACTTTTAAGCCAAAAACCATAAGTTAGGAATTCTAACTTTTGGATTTTAGCTTATTTTGGTCATTTTAGCTTAAAAATAAGTGCTTAAAAATACTTTTTTATTTTATCCAAACACTACAAAATGGTTTAAAAGCTATTTTGGCTTTAAAACACTTAAAATAAGCCAATCCAAACGGGCTCATAGTTAAATATTATTATTTCTACCACTTTGTACTGTATTGAGTCAGCATATAATTATGTGTAGTTAGTTGTAAAGTTAGCCGTATATGTAGTGGTATTGCAACTGTCATACCAGTACATATATACACAATAAAATAATGAGAATATCATAGTTCAATTTTACAATTCATCTCATCCTCTCTCTTTCCTCTCAGTCTCAGTCACTTTTTTCTCTCTCAGAAATCTCGAGAACCACCATTAATGCTCCTAAGCAAGCTTCGTCTCTTCTTCATGGTGTTAATCTCAATATGGTATCAGAGCCGGTAGAACATACTTTCTCGAAATCGAGTAAGGTACCGGGTACCCGTCGCGGCTCATCGGTTTGGGTTGCGACACATCTCAACCTTCTACTTCTCATGTTCACATTCTTTAAATGCATTCTTCTCCATCATAACCACATCATCCCTGATGTCTTGTGTTGTGAGAGTCAGCACTTGGTGACAAATGGTTGCCATGATAGTGAGCCATTCTCATATGGAGAGGCAACACTTAATCCTGCATGGCAAGCAACCATGACACAAGAATTTGAGGCTCTTCGTGCCAACCATTCTGGAAATGACTAGTCACTGATTTCTAAGAAAACCTCATCCTCCACTATTTTTGTAGCTGTGTATGTTGATGATGTTATCATCATTGGTACTGATTCAGTGGAGATAGCCAATTTAAAGGCATTTCTTGACAAGTAGTTCAGAATCAAGGACCTAGGGAGACTTTACTATTTCTTGGGTTTGGAGGTCCTTTACAAGTCAGATGGTGTTATTATTTCTCAAAGGAAGTTTGACTTGGACTTGTTAAAGGAGTATGACTGATTTTCCTACAACAACTTATCTTCCTCTCTTGATCCTGTCTTGAAATTGAAGGCTGATGAAGGCACTCTTCTCCCAGATCCCACATACTACAGAAATCTTGTGGGCAAACTGAACTTCCTAACTAATACCTGACTAGATATTTCCTACAATATATAACTCCTAAGTCAACTCATGCAAGCACCCAGAGATACACATTTAACTGCAGCTTTTCATCTTTTCAGATACCTCAAGAAGAATCCCACACTAGAGATATTTTCTCCAACAACACTGATTGTTCTATCTTTGCCTACTGTAACTTTGACTGGGAAACCTGCCTGACTCTACGAGATCTGTTACTGGTTATATTGTTCTAGTGGGAGATAGTCCCTTAAGCTGGAAGTCCAAGAAATAAGAGACTACTTCCTTGTCTTCAGCTGAAGCTGAATACAGGTCCCTCTGGGAAGTTGTTGGGGAGCTGGTGTGGTTAAGCATGTTATTTGAAGAGCTCACTATCCCATAGTCCAATCCCATTGTTGTCTTTTGTGATAGCCAATCTGTCTTCCACATTGCTCACAATCCTGTGTTTCATGAGTAGACAAAGCATATTGAAGTAGGTTGTCACTTTGTAAGGAACAAACTCCAGGAGGGCCTGATTTCTCTCCATCATGTAGCCACTACTGATCAATTTGCTGACATTCTTACCAAAGACCTCACAGGAGTTAAGCATACAACTGTTCTTGGCAAGTTGGTAGTGAGACCCTCCCATCCAATTTGGAGGGGGGGGGGGGGGGGGGGGGGGGGGGTTGAGATGTAGTTAATTTTTATTATTTCTACCAATTTGTATTATGCTGAGTCAACATATAGTTATGTGTAGTTAGTTGTATTTGTAGTGGTATTACAGTTGCCATACGTGTACATATATACATAATACAATAATGAGAATATTAGAGTTACATTTTACGATTCATTTCATTTTCTCTCTTTCCCCTCTCTTGGAACTCTCGAGAACCACCATTAAAGCTTCTGAGCAAGCTTCATCTCTTCTTCATTGTGTTAATCTAAAAAACGAAAGGAAAAAATTAACCTTAAGACATTTTTAGCTCTTTAATATTTCTTCCTACTTTTTGAGTGCTTTTTAAAATTTCTTGTGATTTTTTGTCTCTCACTTTGCAGTGTTCTATTTTATTTTAGTTTTGTTTTTTTTTTCAAACTATTGCCGCATCAATCATATATTATATTTGAAAATCGCTAACTATGGAATACAAAAGAATTGTAAATATTGATAGAATTCATATCTTCGTTTGGAATGTCCAAAGTACTCTGCTGAATCGAAAGGCGTCGTGTATTTAAAATTTGGTTAGAATAGTTTGTGTGATTCAGGTTCGTTGATAATTACATGTGAATTTAGTGCACTGATTTTGCAACAATCAAGCATAGAAGAATGAAAAGCAACTAACTACTTGAGCTATACGGGAAAGAAATCTGAAAAAATTGGAATTTTATTAGCTTTTATCCTATGCATTAAAATCTCTGGGAATGGCCAAAGCTAAAAAGAGGAAAAATAACGTAGCAATTAGAAATTGAACCAGCAACCTCAAGGAATACATGAACTCTCTTGTTCATTGAGCTAAGTTTCTTAGATGTATCAAGGGAATTCAATTTATAAAAAACACATAGAATTTAAAATTAATCTTATATACACAATAAAATTTTTCGATGGAGGAGGTCCGGACGAACCCCCCTTCCGCCCCTAGATCCACCCATATCCGTAGTAGTAACTAGGAGGATACATAGGTCGGGTTGGTTGAGTTTTTAATTACCAAACAAGACCAATTGTGTTGAATTTTTTAAATATGTGATGACCCAAAAGGTCATCTTGTGTAAATTTAGCAAAAATTATGTTTCGAGGCCCCGAAAGCTTTCATTAATCTCACCTCGATGTGCGTGCGCATCTCGGGCGCGTAGCCGGGAAGCCTTTATGTGGAAATGTGTTAAACAGTTGAATTTATGATAATTAATTGAATAAAGTTGACTTTGGTCAACATTATTGGTAAACGGACCTGGACCACGATTTGATGGTTTCGGAGGGTCCGTAGGAAAATATGGAACCTGGGTGTATGCCCGGAATTGAATTCTGAGGTCCCAAATCCGAGAAATGAATTTTTAAAGGAAATTATTTTCTGAAAATAATAAAGACTTTTGAAAATGAACTTTGATGTGAAATCTGTGTTACCGAGCCCGTATATTGGTTCCGGAGCCCGGAACAGGTTCAATATGTGTTATGTGAGTTATTTGTAAAATTTGGTAAGAAACGGACTTGGTTTGACGTGTTTCAGATCTAAATTGGAGAATTTAGAAGTCTATGAAATTTGAGAAATTCTATAGATTTTGGAGTTTAATTAATTATTTTTTATATTATTTTGGTGGTTATATTACTCGAATAAGTTCGTAGGATGATTTTGAAGTAGTGTGTATATTTTCTTTTGATCCCCGGGGGCTCGAGTGAGTTTCGGGTAGGTGTCGGGGTGCAAAAAAGGTGAAAAATCTGGTTTTTGGGGCTGTTTCTGGTGTCTAAGATTTTTACACTATGCGATTGCATAGGTTGCCCCGCGATCGCGTAGTGTAGTGTGGGGGGGGGAGGGTTTCTGTGACTCTATGTGATTGCATAGGCTATTCCGCGATCGCGTAGAGTATAGGAGAGCT
>ML406687.1:0-34964 GCA_005239525.1 Nicotiana knightiana | reverse complement strand
GGGGGGGGGGGTGTGGCTGGGTATTTTCCCTTCTCCGGTCGCACCAATTGGTTCGCGATCGCGTGGGTCTACATCCGGTTTCTCTGCGATCGTAGCCTTCACTTCGCGATCGCGTAAGTCTAAGGCCAGTACGCTCCGCGATCGCAGGGCACATGTCACGATCGCGATAGCCATTTTCGCCTAGTTATTTAAATGCTCAAAAACGGAATACCAATTACAGGATTTTCATACCTTTCACTATTTTCTTCTTCTCCACTCTTCTTGGGAGAGTCTTACGAGACCATTCCACCATAGCTTCATAGGTAAGTGTTCTTAACTCTAGTTTCTTCCATTTTCTTCATCAATCATTAGATTCTAGGCCTAAAAATATGAAATCAAGGGTAGAAATTGGGAGTTTTGGGTAGAGTTAGGATTTTTGGAAATTTTGGGAATTCAACCTCATTTTGGGGTCGGATTTCAAAATAAATTATATATTCGGGTTCATGGGGGAATGGGTGATCAGGTTTTGGTCCGAACCTCGAGTTTGGACCAAGCGGGCCTGGGGTCGAATTTTTGTATTTATGGAAGAATTATGGGAAATGTATAATTAGGCTTTGGGATTGAGTTATTGAATTATTATTGATGTTATTAAGTCAATTATGTCTATATATTATCGTTTCGGAGTCGCATTCAAGAGGAAATGTCGTGATTGAGGGTTGACTTGTATTCTTGGAGCTGAGGTAAGTGTTTGGTCTAACCTTAGCTTGAGGGAGTAGGTATAGAGTCTTATTTGCTATGTGTAATTGATGTCCAACGTACAGGTGAGGTGACGGGTATCTATATGTTGTGGTCAGGCATGCCCGTGAGTCGAATTTTGATGAGTTATTTAATGTTCTTTGATATTCTCCGTGTTGTGAATTATTGGGAACCTTGGAAGTGGTACCTTGAGGTTACTTCATGACGTAGAAAGTTATTGATTATGTGTTCGGTCGAGGATTTTACTGTTGACATTATACCTCTGAGTGAGATTGGTTATAGCTGAGTCCCTTGCCGGGACAATAGAATTTTGTTGATTGTTTCTGTACATTTGAAATGTCGTATTGTTAAACTTTCATATAAATTGTTGCTTTTACATTCATCATGCACGAGGGAACATTTCGTACCGAGTGATTATTATTTATGCACGAAGGAACATTTCGTGCCGATGATTATTATTTATGCACGAAGGAACATTCCATGCCGATGATTATTATTTATGCACGAGGGAACATTCCGTGCCGATGATTATTATTTATGCACGAGGGAACATTCCGTGCCGATTGATTGTATTTATGCACGAGGGAACATACCGTGCCGATTGATTATTATTTATGCGCGAGGGGACATTCTGTGCCGATTGATTATTATTTATGCGCGAGGGGACATTCTGTGCCGATTGATTATTATTTATGCGCGAAGGGACATTCCGTGCCGATTGATTATTATTTATGCGCAAGGGGATATCCCGTGCCGATTGATTATTATTGATGCACGAGGGGACATTCCGTGCCGAGTCATTATTGTTTATGCGTGTGATTTTGAGGCTATACACGAGGGGTCATGCTGTGTTTTCTCTTGTCTATTTTACTTGCTTCGAGTTGTTACTCCCTGCTTTACTTCTACATTCCAGTTGGTACTTGATTCTACTATTTTAGCAATCGTTGCTCCTTTTATCCCTAGCATGTTCTTTCCCGTAACTGTATTGTTGTCTATTTTATGCTATAATATTGAACTGCACAGGTACAATTTGTTGGCGTGTCCTAGCCTCGTCACTACTTCGTCGAGGTTAGGCTCGGCACTTACTCAGTACATGTGGTCGGTTGTACTGATGCTACACCTGCACTTCTTTGTTGTGCAGATTACGCAGCCGGACCCAGTGGACATCGTTAGTGGGAGTGTCCTTCAGTCCATTCCAGACGACACCGAGGTAGTTCCGCAGGCGTTCGTGGATCTCGGCGTCCCTGTCTATCTTTCATTCTGTCATATATGTGTTTTCCAGACAGATACATCATTTTATTTTCAAACTGTTATTTTTGGTCAAATATTAGACTGGTTCGTGAGGTTGTGACTCTATTTTTGGGTTTTGTACTTAAAGGGATTTCATCGTTATTAGCTATTGTTATTTAGATTTTTTGTTAATGCTTCCGCACTTTATCTCATTTATCTAGTCAGAGTTTGTTATTTTCAGTTGTTAATAAATCAATTCAGTTAACACGTTGGCTTGCCTAGCGGGTGCAACGTTAGGCGCCATCACGGCCTGAAGGTGGGATTTTGGGTCGTGACAAAATCAATAAACCAATCTCGATTTTTTTGGATTTTTTTATTTTCTCAGGTTTTTCAAAACAAAAATTCCGGGTAAAATCTTCATAACATAAAATATTTAACTCATGCTATAAATATATATTTAGTCATAGTAAGATACAACTATATAGGGTGCTTCCCAAGAAAACAACATGAAATATGAGATGAGCTGGCATTGTACTAAAATAATCAACAGAAAGATAATAAAATCACATAAAAGACATATTGCTAATTAATAAGTCATAACAAAAATGATCGTAATTTTAAAATAAAAAGTCATGCTAAAATAAGTACTGCTTATAAATATTAAATATAAGGCTAAATACTAGAGGAAAAAATAAAATTAAGTTATGCATTTTCACTGTTTAAATTCTAAACTAGTGCAAAACTAACAAATATCCGACACTATTGACATTTCTAGTGTTGAATTAAACGATTTTGGTATGAGACTTATTTGAGTTACTAACATATTGAACTTATTGGACCATTCAAAATTCTAGAGAGAAATTCAAAAATAGTTCGATTTACAAGTGGTCATTCAAAAATAGCCACAATTTTAAAAGTAATCGAAATTTAGCCACTTTTTATGTAAAGATAAATCTGGACGAAAACACTGTTCAAAATCCAAAAATTACTCCAGTATATTATAATGTTCCAACATAAGTATAGTGGAACTCCAGCATATTATACTGGAGTTCCAGCATAAGTATACTGGAGCTCCAGCATATTATACTGGAGCTCCAGCATATTATACTGGAGTTCCAGCATAAGTATACTGAAACTCCAGCATAATATATTGGAGTTTCAGTATAAAATACCGGTCCAGCATAATATGCTGGAAGTTCATACACAGGTGCTCCAATCTCCAGTATATTATGCTGAAACTTTCCGCGTGTTGGAGTTCCAGCATAATATACTGGAAGTTCATACACAGGTGCTCCAATCTCCAGTATATTATGCTGAAACTTTCCGCGTGTTGGAGTTCCAGCATAATATACTGGAAGTTCATACACAGGTGCTCCAATCTCCAGTATATTATGCTGAAACTTTCCGCGTGTTGGAGTTCCAGCATAATATACTGGAAGTTCATACACAGGTGTACCGATCTCCAGCATATTATGCTGGAACTTTCCGTGTTGCAGCAAAATAATGGCTATTTNATATATATGTATCACGGATTGGTTTGATTTAGGTTTAATTTTTTAGTTAAAACTAAATCAAACTAGTTATAATCAGTTTTTTTTAATATCAAATCAAATCAAACTGAACCATTAATCGATTATTTTCAATTTAACTTGGATTATCGGTTTGGTTTGATTTATGGATCTTCCTTCTGTGCCCTTGATGGTTACAGTGAATTTTCTAACCGTAAATTTTCAAGAGATGGAGCAATCTCTTTATATTGTTATTATATGTTATATCAAATTGTAGAGAGAACAAGGATAAGGTTTAGAAGAGATATATTAGACATAATTTTGAGTATCCTATTTTGATTTCAGAAGCTTCGGCCTCACTATTCTGCTTCTTATGTTTATCTCCAACTGTAGCTAATGAGAAGCATAATTTTATTTTTTGTTGTTATTTTGTATTATTCTTTTCTGAAACAAGTTACCAGAAGCAGACATTAGCTCTTTTCTTTTGAAAAAAACATACTACTTGATAAAGCTAAGGTACTATTACTATAAACGATGAGGAAGGTAAAAGAATAAAAGATCGATGAGGAGTGTTAAAGAAAGAATTAATTACTCCTATAACTGTTCCATTTGCTCATTTCCTTTTATGTATCCAAATTCACGTCAATAGGGGCATCACATACGCATATTAGAGCAAAAAACATAAGTAACAAGGGCTTGGATATGACGCGATACTGACAGAATAGGGAACTTTACATCGTATACCCATCTAAAGAACTCTTAACACTTTATACTTCAGTTATAAAATTACAGGTAGTACACAATAATTAATTACTCCACATATTCAATTAGTCAAAGGTCAATAACTACGTAACAAATTTGTCGCCTAAATTAAAGGAAATTATATATACGAAGCAAATCCAAAATCTTACTACATCCACTTTAAACTTGGACATAAAATTAAAGAATAAAAAAATATTATCCATTAATTCTTGTTATTTCTTATTATGGAACCTTTGTCCTTATTTTCTTGTATCCAATAAAATATTATACAGTAAACTAGTATTGTATACTATTAAGTATGTTAATAGTCCAAGTAAAATAATATATACACAATAAATAAAAATAAAAGTACGTTTGATTTGAATAATGTATTCCAAATTAGAATATTGCTCTATATTTGAATATTGTATTTCAAATTAGAATATTGTGGTATATTGTCAAGACCCGGAATTCTCACCGTCAGGATCGTGATAGCGCCTAACATTTCACTTGCTAGGCAAGGCAACGTTAGAGGGTTCTTAATGCCAATTTTAGCCATTTTAATAATAAGAACAGTTAAGCGAAACAGAAACTAAAACAGCTTTGCGAAATAACATAAACACGTATATCTGAACCATTTAGGATCTGGAGTCACAACTCACGAGCTACTATGATTTACTACAAACAGAGTCAGAAAAGGAAATACACTATTTTGAAGTAAAGAAACAGTAAATGATAAAACTAGGAAGAGGCTCCAGGGTCTGCGGACAACAGCAGATCTACCTTGGGTCTCCTGACAGCAAATCCAACATCTAACCTCTCAATCAGCTAGGGCCGGTACCAAAATCTGCACAAGAAGTGCAGAGTGTAGTATGAGTACAACACTCGTAAGTGTCGATCCTAACCTCGACGAAGAAGTGACGAGGCTAAGATAAGACACCCACATATTAAACCTGTGCAGATAACAGTATATGTACAAAAAAAATAACAATAACAGCTAAAACATGTACTGCTATGAGGGAAACATGCTAACGTGGAAAACAAGATATAAGAGCTACTGTAGATATGCTAGAACAGACGATATGCCTTAAATTAGTAAAAACAATTAAACATCATAAAAGAAGTTGCACGGCATCACCCTTCGTGCTTTTACTCTCAACCTCACGATGAAACAAAATGTTGCACGACATCACCCTTCATGCTTTTACTCTCAACCTCACAATGTAAATCAATGATAAAACACTACATCACCCTTCGTGTATTACACTCTCAATATGGCACGGGATTACCCTTTGTGCATTACACTCTCAATATGGCACGACATCACCCTTCGTGCATTAACACTCTCCCTCACCACAAAACAATGAACAACATAGAGCGGGGAAATAAAATTCAACAATAACAGGCTTTACCTCAACAATGGTTCCACAATACAAATTTCAACTTTATATTCAATTCCTAATTATCACCAAAAGTCCATAAAAACAATAAGACTTTCAATTTAGCAAGTCACAAATCTAAGCATGGATAACAACTCAAAATAAGTAATAAACTACATGGAACAAGTCAACCCGCATGATATAACCTGACAACAACGCATAAGTACTCGTCACCTGTTGTACCCAATATCAAAACAAGTAGCAATTAGGCAAATAATTCCTATTCCCTCGAGTTATGGTTAACCACGACACTTACCTCGCTCCAACAACCAAAATCAAAGCTCAACCAAGGTTTTTCCTTTCACACAAGCCTCTGAACCAATAGAATCTAGCAAATTACCAACCAAATGATTCAATTTAAGCCTTAGAAACTACCCATAATTGTAAAGAATTCAATTTAGGACATTACTGAAAAAGTCAAAACTCGGGCCCACTTGGTCCAAATCTGAAATTCGGACCAAAACCCGATTACTTATTCACCCCCGAGCCAGGTTATGTAATTGTTTTGGAATCCGACCTCAATTTGAGGTCTAAGTCCCCAATTTACAAATTCCTAATTTCTACCCAAAAAACCCCAACTCTACCATGAAAACTTTAGATTTTAGGTTGACATCTTAGAAAAAGTAGTGAAAGATTGAAAGAAACTAGTTTAGAATCACTTACCAATGATTTGGGGAAGAAAAGCTCTTTGAAAAGTCGCCTCTTGTGTTTCTAGGTTTGAAAATTTGAAGAATGAATAAAAAAATCCCGTATAAGTCTCATTTTGGTCAGTTGCAGGTATCGCATTTGCGACCTTCGCAAATGCAAAAAATATCCTAGGCCTGCTGTCATCGCAAATGCAAACAAGTGTTTGCAAATGCGGACATGTGAGGATCGCAAATGTGTCGCTGAGGTTCGCAATTGTGAAGGTCCACCCCCAGCCCCACTGCTCGCAAATGCGATGGTCTCTTCGCAAATGCAAGGCTCACATTTGCGAGCCAGATCTCGCAAATACGAAATCTGCAGACCTGATGCACCAGCGATGATTTTCTAAGTTCAATTCACTCTGTAGCCTATCCGAAACTCTCCCGAGCCCTCGGGACTCTAAACCAACTATGCACACAAGTCTAAAAATATCATACGAACTTGCTCGCATGATCAAATCACCAAAATAACACCTAGAACTACTAATTGAACACCAAATCAAATGAAATTTTCAAGAAAACTTTGAAACTTCTATTTTCACATCCGGACGTCTGAATCATGTCAAACTAACTCCGTTTTTTTTATCAAATTTTACAGACAAGTCATAATATGGTATTGGACCTACACCGGGTTCCAGAACCAAAATACAAACCCGTTATCCAAAGAGTCAAGCTTTGATCAAACATTTCAAATTCATTAAGCCTTTAACTTTCAAATTTTGACAAAGTCCGATATCTCGGGCTAGTGACTTCTGAATTCGATTCTGGGCATACACCCAAGTCCCAAATCACGGTACGAACCCACCAGAGCCGTCACAACACGAATCCGGATCCGTTTACTCAAAATGTATACCGAAGTCAACTCAAATGAAGTTTTTTGGCAAAATTCTTGTTTTTCTCGGTTTTTAACATAACAGCTTTCTGGAAACACGCTCGGACTGCGCACGCAAATCGAAGAAGGATAAAATGAGGTGCTTAAAGCTTAAAAACGTAGAATTGAGTTCTAACACATAAGATGACATTTCGGGTCATCAGATATATTTGGTTTGAATACGGTATTCTATATTAGAATATTGTGATATGTTTGATTTTGAATATTATATTCTTTATTAGAATATTATGGTATGATGCTTGGAATGCTATATTCTTCATTAATCTATTGTAATTTGTTACATTTAATTTGGTTTGGATAATATACCCCACATTAAATATTGTGGTAAGTTTGGTTTGAATATCGCATTCTATTAGAAAAGTGTGGTATGTTTAGTTTGAATATTGTATTCCAAATTAGAATATTATGGCATTAATTTAAATATTGCAATTTTCATTAGAATATTGTTGTGTATATATTAGTCTGCATACTAGTATATTATCATATTTTTTTAGTTTAAATATTGTATCCCAAATTAAAATATTTTTACTATTTTAACTTTTCTTTTGATTACATAGATAGAAGAGAAAAACAAAAAGATGAAACACTTCATTTGACAAATAAATGGTAAAGAGGTAATGTCTTGTACATAACAAATGCTCCATTTAATATTCTTCTTCCTTGTGCGTCCCCATGTCATAGAAAAGAATATAGAGGGTTAAGACAAATTAGTAGGGTTCAAATTTTTTTGGTGAAAATGTATAATTCTAATTTTGTGGGATAATGGAGTGTTTTAAGGAACTTATTAAGTTGGAGTTAAAGATAATCTAGTCCCTTAAAATGTGAGATATGTTTAATGGCATATAATGCTATTAAAGATTTAAGAAGTAAATAAAGTTTTATAAAGTAGGTATAAAACATGTGTACACATTTGAGAGTTAACTGGTGTTTTTAATAAGTAGATCATGTAAATTATCCGGCATAAAATAATGACATCGTTTAGATTAGATACTATAACTGTGAATGTACACATTATGTTGTGAACCAAGCTGAATCTGTAAGGGTCTAAAGACTAGAAGAAATGAATAGCCTGGGTCAATTGAACTTATATAGGGCTGAGTAAAATGTTTGGAGAGTTTTATTAGAAAAATGGCACTGTATAGCCGCTGTAAAAATAATATGTGATGACCCAAAAGGTCATATTATGTATTAGAACTCGATTCTACGCTCTTTAGCCTTAAAAATCTTATTTTTACCCTCCTCGATTTGCGTATGCAGTCCGGGTGTATTTTCGTAAAGCTTTTATGTTGAAAGTTGATAAAAAATATTTATTTTTGCCTTCAAAATTAATTTTAGTTGATTTCGGTCAACGTTTTGAGTAAACAGACCCGGACCCATATTTTGATGGTCCATGTGGGTCCGCAATTTATTATGGGATCTGGGCGTATGCCCGAAATCGAATTCCGAGGTCCCTAGCTCGAGATATGATTTTTTTTGTTATAAATTAAAAGACTGAAAATCTAATGGTTTTAAGAACTTGGTTAATGTTTGATCTTGTTCGTATCGGGTCCGTATTTTAGTTTCGGAGCCCAGTACATATCCAAAATAATATTTATACCTTATATGTGAAATTTGGTGAGAAACGGAGTTGATTTGACGTGATTCAGACGTCCGGTTGGGAAAATAGGAATTTTTAAAGTGTTCTTGAGAATTACATATGATTTGATGATAAATTCGTAGTTCTAGGTGTTATTTTGGCGATTGATCGCATGAGCAAGTTCGTATGATATTTTTAGACTTGTGTGCATGTTTGGTTGGAGCCCCGAGGGCTCGGGTGAGTTTCAGATAGGCTACGGAGTGATTTGAAACTTAGAAATCTGGTGTGTTTTGTTGCTATTGATGTTCTGATACGTTGTGCTTCGCGATCGCGATGCCACTCTCACGATCGAGAAGGGGATTGGGCAGGAGAAGGATTTTACTCTACGCGAACGCGGGATTATGGTCGCGAACGCGGAGCACTGTGGGGATTGCTCTACGCGAACGCGACCCGTCTCACGCGAACGCGTAGCTTTAGCTGGGGTTGGGTTGGGAGATGAAGTAACTATACGCGAACGCGAACCCCATCTTGCGAACACGAAGTTCAGGGGGGTAGACCTTCGTGAACGCGTCCAGTTACTCGCGATTGTGTAGGCCACTCAGGCCCTGCTCTTCGCGAACGCGACAGTGTTCGCGCGAACACGATGAACATTGTCGATCAGTTCATAAAACAGTCCCAAAACGGGACTCAAGCCATTTCTTCAAATTTTCAAAAGCTAGAAGACCTAGGGGAGATTTTCAAAAGACATTGTTTTCCACAAACTATTGGTAAGTGATTCCAAACCATTTTCCTTCGATTACCCATTGCATTTCATGAAATTTCAACCTATATCTAGGTTGTTCATGGTAGAAATTAGGGATTTTTGAAGAATTTGAGATTGTTGCAAATTGGGGATTTGGACCTCGATTTAGGGTCGGATTCCAAAACTAATTATATATTCGGGATCGGGGGTGAATGGGTGAATGAGTTTTGGTCCGAACCTCGAGTTTTGACCAAGTGGGTCCGGGATCGATTTTTGAATTTTTGGGGGATAGTTTGGAAAACCTAAATTTATGTATTGAAATTGATTTCTTTAGCATAATTTGATGTTATTAATTTAATTATGGCTAGATACGAGTGGTTCGGAGGTGGGGCCTAGAGAAAAAGCGGTAGTTGAGCAGTGAATGGACTGTGGATCAACGTAAGTGTTGTGTCTAACCTTGACTTGAAGGAATTAGGAACCCTCAGACTATGTGATTATGTAAAATCCATGTGAGCGACGTATACGCAAGGTGACGAGTTCTTATACGTAGCCAAATTATCTGTTTTCCCTGACTTACTGCTTTGTTTTCTTCCCTGTCTTGATTGTTATATGCTCTAAATTCTTTCCATGCTTAACTGCTATGTGTTAATCAATATCTTCTTCTGTTAACTATGTTAGATCGTTCCCTAGGTCCCTTAATCCCTGCCATTTTCTTAATTTAACTTGTTTCACCTTTTAATTGTAAATTGTTGGACTGGTCTCGCTGTGTAGTATTATTTGAGTAGATTTTATATTGAACAAGGTTCCCTTTTCTTCGTTCAGTTCGGTATTTATTTATCGTAAAGGCCTTGTGATTTAGACTGTTGATTGACTGTGTACATTAAGTGTTTGGTACTGATATGGTGGGATCGAGCTGCACACCACAGCAGGTGAAATAAGGGAGGATTGATACAGTGGAATAAGGGCGAATATGTTTATATGGTGGGATCGGGTTGCACGCCGCAACAAGTCAAATAAGGGTGGATTGATATGGCGAAATAAGGGTGAATTATGATATTGATATTGATATATGGTGGGATCGGATTGCGCGCCGCAACAAATATATATTATTTACTGTTATTGTTATTGTTACGGTGGAATAAGGAAGGATTTTGTGTTTTCTGGTGGGATCAGGTTATGTGCCGCAACAAAACTATACGTTTCTATTTCCTTGCTTTCCGGTATTTCTTTTGTTATTTGATATAGTAAGGATTGGTAACTTTGGACGACACTGGTTCACTCTAGAGGCTGTGGCTATCATTTTCAGTTGGCTGTCTGGTTTTGTTCAGTATTTCTATTATTCTATCATTTTATATACTGCGTACATGTTTTAGTATATTTGCCCCGCCTTAGCCTCGTCACTACCTCGTGGAAGTTAGGCTCGTCACTTACCAGTACATGGGGTCGGTTGTACTGATATTGAACTCTACACATTGTGCATATTTTGGAGACGGTCCCAGTAACGGTCATTAGCGAGCTCGGATAGGATATTTGCGGAGACTTGAGGTATGGTTGTTCAGTGCCTATAGCTCCTGGAGTCCCCATCCTCTTTTATTTTAGATTTACAAATTCATTCAGACAAATTTATACTTATTTCAAACCTTTATGTATATTACTTTAGAAGCTCGTGTACTTGTGACACCAAATTCAGGGAATTGTAATAGACGATTGGCTGTTTAATTTCTGCATTTGTACTTAGAACATATCTGTTATTTTAGTTCGTTATTAATGTTATTGTTAAGCTGCTAAAAGAAGTAAAATGTTCTAATGTTGGCTTGCCTAGCAAGTGAAATGTTAGGCGCCATTACGATCCCGACAATGGAAATTTCGGGTTGTGACAAGTTGGTATTAGAGCACTAGGTTACATAGGTCTCACGAGTCACGAGCAAACTTATCAAAGTTTGGAGGATCGGAACGGAGACGTTTGTACTTATCTCCCAGAGGCTTTGAATTTTATGAACAAATTTCACTTTTATTCAACTTTGCCGTGCAATTTTGTTTTCTCAATACTGATTGAACTCTCCTATTCTTATTCTCTCGCAAATGGCGAGAACACGTAATGCTTCTTCAGCTGAGCAGCAGCCAGAGCCTCCAGCAGCAGCTCCTACGAGGGGCAGAGGTCTAGGCCGAGGCCGTACTAGAGGCCAAGGCAGGGGCAGGGCTCATCCCAGAGCCCGAGCAGCAACCCCAACTGTGGAGCCTCAAGTTGAGTTCCATGAGGAGGTTCTATCTCAAACTATTCATGCCGGACCAGCTCAGGTCCCAGAGGGGTTTATTGCCACCCTAGTGCTTCAGGATGCTTTGGTCCGATTGGTGGGCCTTATGGAGAGTGTGGCCCAGACTGGCGCATTCCCTATGGCACTAACCGTCTCTCAGGCTGGAGGAGGAGCACAAACTTCTGCCATTCACACTCCGGAGCAGATGGCTCCCCAGTTTCAGACTCCAACAGCTCATCTAGTCGGAGTAGTTCAGCCGGTTGTTGCAGCACAACCCGCTGATGGGTCAGCTATGTCTTCTGAGGCCTTATGGAGATTGGATAGGTTTTTACCAAGCTCTTTCCAGTCCATTTCAGTGGTGCTACTTAGAGGATCCCCAGAAGTATCTTGACAACTGTCATGAAGTTCTTCGGAACATGGGTATATTGGAGACCAATGGGGTCGACTTTGCTGCATTTCAGATGATTGGTTCCGCCAAGAAATGGTGGAGGGATTACTTGTTGACCAGACGAGTTGGGTCGCCTGCTTTTACTTGGTACCAGTTCTCTCATCTCTTCTTAGAGAAGTTTCTGCCTATCACCTTGAGAGAGGAGCGCCACCGTCTGTTCGAACGTCTCCAGTACGACAACATGACTGTTACTCAGTATGAGACCCATTTTGTGGATCTTGCCCGTCATGCTATTATTTTTCTTCCTACTGAGAGAGAGAGAGGGTAATTAGGTTTATTGAGGGACCTTCTCAGCCTATTAGATTGCAGATGGATAAGGATACTAGGAGCGAGATTTCTTTCCAGGATGTGGCCAATGTCGCCAGACGAGTCGAGATGGTTCTTGGATAGGGAGGTCAGGAGTCAAACAAGAGAACTCGTCATTCCGGTGGATTCAGCGGTGCCTCATCTGGAGGCAGGGGTATGTTTGGTAGAGGCCATCTTCACATGCCGTCCCATTTAGTGCTTCAAGCATCTCATAGTGCTTCAGGGAGTCGTGGTTCTTATGTGCCTCCTTCAGGGCAGCCAGCCTATAATGCACCACCAGCTCCTATTAGTGCACCTCCTATTCAGAGTTATTACCATGGTCAGCCGGCCAATTCGGGTCAATCTTAGTTTTTACAGCCACAATATCAGGATGGATGTTTCGAGTGTGGTGGTTATGGGCATATCAGGAGGACGTGTACGAGATTATTGGATGTTTAGCCACATCATTCGAGTTCTTAAGCCATGGTTCCAGCACCAGTTACTGCATCGCCTGCTCAGCCAGCTAGAGGCAGGGGTCAAAGAGTTAGAGGTAGGGGCCATATTATTAGAGGTGGAGGTCATGCCGTAAGAGGTGGAGGCCTACCAGCTAGAGGGTGTCCCAAGGATATGGTTCAGAGTGGTAGGCCCCAGCCTCGGTGTTATGCTTTCCCAGCCAGATCTGAGGCTGAGTCATCCGATGCTAATATTACAGGTACTGTTTCAGTTTACAGTAGAGATGCTTCAGTTCTATTTGATCCGGGGTCTACTTACTCCTATGTGTTATCTTATTTTGCTTCATATTTGGTTGTGCCTCGTGATTCTTTGAGTGCCCTTGTATATGTGTCCACACCTTTGGAGGGATGCTATTGCCGTAGATCGTGTATATCGTTCGTGTGTGGTCACTATTAAGAATCTTGAGACCAGAGTAAACCTTCTACTCCTCTATATGGTGGATTTCAATGTTATATTGGTTATGGATTGGCTGTCACCTTATCACGATATTTTGGACTATCACGCTAACATAGTGACCTTAGCCTTGCAAGGTTGCCTCGATTAGAGTGGAGAGAGACTCTTGGTCATTTTACCAGCAAGGTTATTTCTTATATGAAGGCTCGGAGTATGGTCGAGAAGGGGTATTTGGACTATTTGGCTTATGTTCGTGATTCTAGTGCGAAGGTTCCTTCTATGGATTTTGTGCATGTTGTTCGTGAGTTTCAAGAGGTATTTCCTGCAGATCTGCCGGGGATGCCACCCGACAGGGATATTGATTTTTATATTGATTTGGCTCCGAGCACTCAGCCCATTTCCATTCCTTCATACCGGATGGCCTCACCAGAGTTGAAAGAATTGAAGGAATGGTTGCAGGATTTGCTCGATAAGGGCTTCATTAGACCTAGTTTCTCGCCCTGGCGTGCACCGGTTTTATTTGTGAAGAAGAAGGTGGTTCTATGAGGATGTGTATAGATTATCGACAGTTGAACAAAGTCACCATCAAGAACAAGTATCCATTGCCAAGGATTGATGATTTTGTTTGATCAGCTTCAGGGTGCCATGGTGTTTTAGAAGATTGATTTGAGATCTGGATACCATCAATTGAGTATTAGGGCATCTGACATCCCTAAGACAACTTTCAGACGCGGTATGTGGACTGAGGTTCTGATGATGTCCTATGGGTTGACAAATGCCCAGCAACATTTATGGATTTGATAAACCGAGTGTTCAAGCCTTTTCTGGACACCTTTGTGATTGTGTTTATTGATGACATCTTGATATACCCCTGCAGCCGATAGGAGCATGAGCAACACCTTAGGATAGTGCTCCAAACTCTGAGGGATAGTCAATTGTATGCTAAATTTTTGAAGTGCGAGTTTTGGTTGGATTCAGTCGCTTTCTTGGGCCACGTTGTATCAGTAGAGGGAATCTAGGTAGATCCTAAGAAGATTGAGGTAGTCAAAAACTGGCCTAGACCCACTTCAACTACGGAGAACAGGAGCTTCTTGGGTTTGGGGGGTTATTACCGTCGATTTTTGGAGGGGTTTTAATATATAGCAGCCCCATGACCAAGTTGACCCAAATGGGTGTCCCATTCAGATGGTCAGAAGAGTGTGAGGCGAGCTTTCAGAAGCTCAAGACAGTTTTGACTACAATGCCGGTGTTGGTGTTACCATCAGATTCAGGATCTTACACAGTATATTGTGATGCCTCCCGTGTTGGGCTAGGAGCAGTATTGATGTAGGAGGGAAGGGTGATTGCATATGCATTTCGGCAGTTGAAGGTTCATGAGAAGAATTATCCTATCCATGATTTAGACTTGGCAGCCATTGTTCATGCACTGAATATTTGGAGGCACTATATTTATGGCATGTCGTGTGAGGTTTTCACGTATCATCGCAGCCTTCAGTATTTGTTCAAGCAAAAGGATCTCAATTTGAGGCACATGAGGTGGTTGGAGCTATTGAAAGACTATGATATCACCATCTTGTACCATCCCCGGAAGGCCAATGTGGTGGCCGACGCATTGAGTAGGAAAGCAGCGAGTATGGGCAGCCTTGCGTTCATTCCAGTCGGTGAGAGGCCGCTAGCATAAGATGTTTATATTTTGGCCAATCAGTTGGTGAGGTTGGATATTTTAGAGCCCAGCCGTGTTCTAGCTTGCACATTCGCTCGGTCTTCCTTGTTGAGCGTATCAGAAATCGACAGTATGATGACCCTCTTCTGTTGGTCCTTAGGGACACATTATAGTACTGTGGTGCCCAGCAGGTTACTGTTTGAGATGACGGAGTTTTGAGGATACAGGGTCGCGTGTGTGTGCCTAATATTGATGGGCTTTGTGAGTTGATCCTTGAGGAGGCCCACAGTTATCAGTATTTTATTCACTCGGGCGCCACCAAGATGTATTAGGACTTGCGGCACCATTATTGGTGGAAGAGGATGAAGAAGATATAGTTGCTTATGTAGATCGGTGCCTGAATTGTCAGCATCTGAAGTATGATCATCAGAGACCCGGTGGTGTGCTTCAGCAGATAGAGATTCCTGAGTGGAAGTGGGAGTGTATTACTGTGGACTTTGTTATTGGACTCCCACGGACTCAGAGGAAGTACGATGCCGTTTGGGTCATTGTGGATAGGCTGACTAAGTCAGCACACTTCATTCCTCTGGTAGTTACTTATCCTTGAGAGTGGTTGGCAGAGATTTACAGTCGTTAGATCGTCCTTCTTCACAGTGTGCCCGTGTCTATCATTTCTGATCGAGGTACGCAGTTCACCTCGCACTTCTGGAGAGCAGTGCAACGTGAGTTAGGTACGCGAATTGAGTTGAGCACAACATTCCATCCTCAGACGGACGGGCAATCCGATCGTACTATTCAGATCTTAGATGATATGCTCTGATTGTGTTATAGACTTTGTAGGATCGTTGGATCAGTTCTTACCCCTTGCAGAATTCGTCTACAACAACAACTACCAGTCGAGAATTCAGATGACTCCCTGTGAGGCATTATATGGTAGACGGTGAAGGTCTCCAGTTGGTTGGTTTGAGCCGGGGGAGGCTCGGTTGTTGGGTACTGATCTAGTACAGGAGGCCTTGGACAAGGTCAAGATTATACATGATCGACTTTGTACAGCTCAGTCCAGGAAGAAGAGTTATGCCGATCGTAGAGTTCATGATGTGGCATTCATGGTCGGGGAGAGGGTGTTGCTTCGGGTATCACCTATGAAGGGTTGCATGAGGTTTGGGAAGAAGGGAAAGTTGAGTCCTAGGTATATCTGGCCTTTTAAGATTCTTGAGCGAGTGGGAGAGGTGTCTTATAGGCTTGCGTTGCCTCCAGGGTTATCAACAGTTCATCCAGTATTCCAAGTGTCCATGCTCCAGAAGTCTCATGGTGACCCATCCCACATGTTAGATTTCAGCTCTGTCCAGTTGGACAGGGATTTGACTTATAAGGAGGAGTCGGTGGCCATTCTAGCCTGGCAGGTTCGTCAGTTGAGATGAAAGAGTTATCCTTCAGTTCGAGTGCAGTGGAGAGGTCAGTTCACTGAGGCAGCTACTTGGGAGTCCGAGTCGGATATGCGGAGTAGATATCCCCACCTATTCTCTAGTTCAGGTACTTTTTTTTATGTCTGTTTGAGGACGAATGGTTGTTTTAGAGGTGGAGAATGTGATGACCCAAATAGGTCATCTTATGTTTTAGAACTCGATTTTACTCTCTTAGACATAAAAATCTCATTTTTTACCCTCTTCAATTTGCGTGCGCAATCTGGGCATGTTTCCGGAAAGCTTTTATGTTGAAAGTTGATAAAAAATAATAATTTTTGCCTTAAAAATTTATTTTAGTTGACTTCGGTCAACATTTTGAGTAAACAGACCTGGACCCGTGTTTTGAAGGTCCCGGTGGGTCCGTAATGAAATATGGAATCTGGGCGTGTGCCCGGAATCGAATTCCGAGGTCCCTAGCTCGAGATATGAATTTTTTTGTTAAAAATTGAAGGACTGAAAATCTAATAGTTTTAAGAACTTGGTTAGTGTTTGATCTTGTTGGTATCGGGTTTGTATTTTGGTTCCGGAGCCCGTACAGGTCCAAAATAATATTTATACCTCATATGTGAAATTTTGTGAGAAACAGAGTTGATTTGACGTGATTCGGATGTCCAGTTGGGAAAATAGGAATTTTTAAAGTGTTCTTGAGAACTCCATATGACTTGGTGCTAAATTCGTAGTTCTAGGTGTTATTTTGGCGATTTGATCGCACGAGCAAGTTCGTATGCTATTTTTAGACTTGTGTGCATGTTGGGTTTGGAGCCCCGAGGGTTCGGGTGAGTTTTGGATAGGCTACAGAGTTATTTGAAACTTAGAAATCTGGTGTGTTTGTCTGCTACTGGTGTTCTAATACGCCGTGATTCGCGATCGCAAAGGGGATTGGGCAGGGGAAGTATTTTATTCTACGCGAACGCGGGACTATGGTCGCGAACGCGGAGCACTAGGGGAATTGCTCTATGCGAACGCCAACCTCATCTCACGAACACGAAGGTTAGGGGGGATAAACTTTCATGAACGCGTCCATTTACTCGCGATTGCGTAGGCCACTCGGGCCCCGCTCTTCGCGAACACGACAGTGTTCACACGAACGCGATGAACACTGTCGCCAGTTCATAAAACAATCCCAAAACGGGACTCAAGCCATTTCTTCAAAATTTCAAAATCTAGAAGACCTATGGGCGATTTTCAAAAGACAATTTCTTCCCCAAAGTGTTAAAGTGATTCCAAACCATTTTCCTTTGATTGCCTGTTGCATGAAATTTCAACCTAAAATCTAGGGTGTTCATGGTAGAAATTAGGGATTTTGAAAGAATTGGCGATTTAGACCTTGATTTGGGGTCGGATTCCAAAACTAATTACATATTCGGGCTTGGGGGTGAATGGGTTTTAGTCCGAACTCGAGTTTTGACCAAGCGGGCTCGGGGTCAATTTTTGACTTTTGGGGGGAAGTTTGGAAAACCTAAATTTATGTATTGAAATTGTTTTTTTTTTATAGCAAAATTTGATGTTATTAAGTTAATTATGGCTAGATACGAGTAGTTCGGAGGTGGAATCTAGAGGAAAAGCGGAAATTGAGCAGCGAGTGGTTTGTGGATCGAGGTAAGTGTTGTGTGGAACCTTGACTTGAGGGAATTAGGAACCCTCGGACTATGTGATTATGTGAAATCCATGTGAGTGGTATATATGTGAGGTGACGAGTGCTTATATGTTTCCAAATTATCTGTTTTCCCTGACTTACTGCTTTCCTTTAATTGCTTTCTTCCCTGTCTTAATTGTTATATGCTCTAAATGCTTTCCATGCTTAACTGCAACGTGTTTATCAACATCTTCTTCTGTTAACTATGTTAGCTCTTTCCATAGGTCCCCTAATCCCTGCTATTTGCTTAATTTAACTTGTTTGCACCTTTTAATTGTAAATTGCTGGATTGGTCTCGCTGTGTAGTATTATTTGAGTAGATTTTATATTGATCAAGGTTCCCTTTTCTTGGTTCAGTATGATATTTATTTATCGTAAAGTCCTTGTGATTTAGACTGTTGATTGACTGTGTACATTGAGTGTTTGGTACTGATATGGTGGGATCGGGCTGCACGCTTCAGCAGGTGAAATAAGGGAGGATTGATATGGTGGAATAAGGGCGAATATGTTTATACGGTGGGATCGGGTAGCATGCCGCAACAAGTTAAATAAGGGCTAATTGATATAACAAAATAAGGGTGAATTATGATATTAATCGAGGATGCGCGCCGCAACAAATATATATTATTTACTGTCATTGTTATATTTACGGTGGAATACATGAGGATTTTGTGTTGTCTGGTGGGATCGGGCTGCGCGCTGCAACAAAACTATATGTTTCTATTTCCTAAGCTACGTTGCTTTTCGGTATTTCTTTTATTATTTGATATAGTAAGCAGCGGTAAGTCTGGATGACACTGGTTCACTCTAGAGGTTGTGGCTATCATTTTCAGTTTGTTGTCTGGTTCTGTTCAGTATTTCTATTATTCTTTCATTTTATATACTGCGTACAGGTTTTAGTATAGTTGCCTCGCCTTAGCCTCGTCACTACCTCGTCGAGGTTAGGCTCGGCACTTACTAGTACATGGGGTCGGTTGTACTGATACTTCACTCTGCACATTGTGCATATTTTGGATACGGTCCTAGCAGCGGTCATTAGCGAGCACAGATCAGATATTTGCGGAGACTTGAGGTACGGTTGTTCAGCGCCCACAGTTACGGGAGTCCCCATCCTCTTTTCTTTTAGTTGTACAACTTCATTCAGACATATTTATACTTATTTCAAACCTTTATGTGTATTACTTTAGAAGCTCGTGTAGTTGTGACACCAGATTCAGGGAATTGCAATAGACGATTGGCTATTTAATTTCCGCATTTGTACTTAGAACATATATGTTATTTTCGTTCGTTATTAATGTTATTGTTAAGCTGTTAGAAGAAGTAAAATGTTCTAATGTTGGCTTGCTTAGCAAATGAAATGTTAGGTGCCATCACGATCCCGACGATGGGAATTCCGGGTCGTGACATAATAGCCGAAAAAATATATAAAATTTGTGTTTTTTGTATAAATATATAGTGTGTATGTTATATATAAAAATTATACAAATTTTATATATTTTTTCGGCTACTGTATGTAAATAGTTTCTTGCGCAGGCTAAAAGTGATAATACCCCAGTTTTATTTGGGATTCAGGCCCAATTAACAAGTGGTTAAAAAGGACTAGGGGTTAGAAAGAAAGGATTAAGCGAATTATGATGCAACTTTGGCTCAATCTGTTGTTCTCATCTCCTCTTTTGAATTTCTCTCATCTTGTAACGACCCAACCGGCGTTTTCAGTTGTGTCACGTCGTTCAGCGGTTTGAGGCCATGAGCAGCTTCATTTCAAGTGTTATGACTTGTAGGTGTGTTCGGAATTTAATTTCGGGAAGTTTAGAGTCAATCTGGAAATAAAATTCTCATTTCAGAAGCCTTAAGTTTGAAGAATTGACTAAGACTGGATTTTTTATTAAAGGACCTCAGAATCAGGATTTGGAGGTTCCAGCAGGTTTGTATGATGATTTTGGAATTGGGCGTATGTTCGTATCGGGTTTTGGATGGCCCGGGAGCGTTTCAGCGGCATATTGTAGAAGTCAGCATTTTAGAAGAAGTTTCATAAGTCTGGGTTGAAGTGCATTTCAGTGATATTGATGTCTGTTTGGGATTCCGAGTCTGGGAATAGCTCTGTATGTTGATTCTGGAGTTGGGAGCGCGATCGGAAGTGAATTCGGAGGTCCGTAGGTTATTTTGAAGTCATTTGGCTAAAGATAGAAATTTGAAGGTTTTGGAGAAATTCGACCAGAAGTTAAAAATTTTGATATCGGGGTCGGAATGCGATTCTGAAAGTTGGAGCAGTTCCGTAATTTTGAATGCTACTTTTGTACAAAAATGAGGTCAATCAGACGTGATTTGATAGGTTTCGGCATCGAATATAGAAGTTTGATGTTCTAAGTTCATTAAGCTTGAATCGGGTTGCGATTCGTGATTTTGATGTTGTTTGATGTGATTTAAAGGCTCGAGTAAGTGTGAATGAGGTATTGGTACTGGTTGGTAGTTTTGGTTGAGGTCCCGGGGGCCTCGGGCGTGTTTCAGATGCTCAACGGGTCGATTCTTGCCTTGTGAGGATTGTTGGTTTTCTGGTGTGAGTGCAACAGGTTTTTACTCTATGCGATCGCATAGTGCAAGATTGGAGAATACTGGGATTTTGTCTATGCGATCGCGAGGAAGTGTTTGCAATCGGATAGAGGAAGATTTGGAGGCTCTGGGATTGGCTTATGCGATCACGGGGAATTGTTTGCGATCGCATAGAGTTATTTTTAGAGGCTGATGGGTTGGCCTATGCGATCACTGGGTCTTGTATGCGATCGCACAGAGGAAATTTTTGGGGCTCTTGAGATTGTCTTATGTGATCTCATGAAGGGGAGTGCGATCGCATAGAAGGGGTCGTCTGGGCAGTAAGTGTTTTAAGACGGGATTTGGGCCATTTCTTCTCATTTTTCTTCTTACTCAATCTTAGACGTCGTGAAGCGCTTGCTATAATCGAGAATTTGAGGAATTGTAATGGTACTACAATTATGGTGCGTGAGGTTTTTCCATGCACAGTTGGTTGAAGCTATTGTCGTTGCTCTACGGAAGGATATTATGTTGTTTCAGCTCGGTAGCTGCACTTCTGAGAGTTTTGAGGTTATGCGCTGATTTGCTATGATACTTATGATTGGTTATCGCACGGTATTGATGTGATGGTAATATGCTTGCCCATACATCGGGGCAATGAATGACTTGATAGAACGTCTTCTCGGAGCATGATTTTGAGATTTCAGTATTTTAGTTCCGGCGGAGGAAAGGCAATCGAACTATGAATGTTCAAATTTGGGTTGGAAGAATAATAAGACTTGGTGTTTTCAAGCGAGGTGGCATTTTCATTTGTGATGTGGTATTGCTATTTTTGATCGAATTGAATATGTTAAGCCCGCCGATGTTATGGTTTCTTCGGTTGCGTTTGGTCAGAGTGTTGCAAAGTAATATTGAAGAAGCGGTTGTCAGAGATCATGGTGTGCGGTGGTTCAAGACTGAATAGGTACTTCTAATGTGGGCAGCTCAGGAAAGATTATCTTCGGGAAGGTTTGAATTTGTGGTAATCTGCTGGTTTAAGTGCTACAAAGATATTTATTGGCCTAAGGCAACGACTGGGCAGCAAGGGATAAGGAAGGACACGTGGGAAGTGTCAGGTGATGGTTAAATTTCTAAAAGGCCAGGTGTAAGAAAAGGAAGTCAGTTAGTTGCTTGCAGGAGTGAGTTTAACCAAAGTGGGAGAGTGTCAGCGTAGCATATGAGTTCTGCGGTAAGATAGCTGTGCATCTTGAGGAGAATTTTGGAGTGATTTTATAATTTTAGTGGACGGTGATTGGGTCCACGGTCTTAAATTGAAATATTGGCTACTTCGACGGAAGGTTGGATACGACAGAGAGGAGTTGTTCGGGATGAAGAAGGATGCAATATAGCGGGGAATTGGAAGATAGTGTCACGCATTTAGTGGATGTCCATGGGGAGCGGACGGACTGGTAAAGTTGATAAATGATGGACGAGCGTAGGATGGGTATTGATGTCGTAGAGATTGTGCACTACATAGTGATTGGAAGGTATCAGTTGGTAATTTCTGTAGGGGGGTTATCTCGTGTGAGCAGGTTAGCGGTCGTGTGGTTGGAAAGTTTTTGCGAGGAATTCTAGTGGCTATTCGGTAGGAGGCCGAATATGTGAATGATGCGAGGGAATTTGAGTATTCATGGAATGCTAACAGGATAATTTCGAANGGGGTCTAGAGTGATGCAAGGAGCAACTTCGGGCTAAGTGGGAGAGTCCCACCGCCTGCGATTGGGTTGCAGGATTATTTTCTCACGGGGTTGCGGATTGTCGGCGTATTGGCAAGTTATTGCAACTAAGGGGAAGTGAGTAGAATCGTAATTGAGCATGGGATTTGATAAAGGTGTGCAAGGGTTGGCCTTCTTGAATCAGGTTTAGGCTTTGGAAAGATTCAGGATTTATGCTTAGTACAGAGGTAATTTACAAGTGAAGGAATTCAGTCGGGTGCTTTATCAAGATGGGTGTTCAGGTTCCAGCGAATCTGCAGAGTCGATGATATTCGGGACCAATCCAGAGTGGGTGATTCTCAACAATGTTTCCAATGGATTCAAAGGTTAGAAGGTGGTGTCTAAGGATTTCAAGCCCACAGTATGGTTGATAATCGAGCTTTTGCAGTAGAATCATGGGCAAGAGAAAATGGTGGGAGTGTTCTACGTTATCTTCGGCGTGTAGAGTAGCATCGGGGCTCATAAAAAGGAGAAAATAACTTCGGATTCCTGGAAGGGTTATCAGAATGGGTATACCAGTCAAACATGTGAATTTGCATGCAAGGAGGGCATGAAACGGTTCATGGGTCTGGAAACGAAATGGTCTCGTGGAATGGAGTCACTCAAGGTGAGTGCGAATTGAGTTGCTATGTGTTGATTGGGGTTATCATTATTCTTGCGGTGAGCACAAATTGAATTGAGGAAAGAAAAAGGTTTTATGTGATGAAGTGTTCACCCTATTAGTGGTTCAGAAGTCATGACGGAATTCTTGCGCTATCTCATATTGGCATGTTAGGTGCGGTAAGCAGTATGTAACTGGAGGTAAGGATCGAGGTTGCGGTTCGGTGTTGGAAAGGATGTCAAGAGCTCGGATGAGCAAGAAAAAGGGATTTGAATGTTTAGAGTAAGTTGGTGTTGTCTTTAGTGTCACCTGAGATCGGTGTTTGGTGAAAGAGGCTTTGCATCCTAGTTATGGGTTCTTGATTTGTTTTACAGCGCTAGTGTGGCCAGTGGTGGAGGTGCAAACTTGCTACCTTGTGTGGAAGGTCGTGGGAGCGTGATCACAGGATGATCGCATGAGTGTGACATGTAGTCACTTAATGGATTGAAGATTTGGGCTGAGTATAAAGAAGTGTAATATTGCTTATTTTGAGAATTTATGCCTTGAAGGCGTTTGGTTCATTCGGTTGTGGATTGTGGGGTGTTTTCTTCGGCTATGATGGTCGTTTTTGCGTATTATGAGAGGAAGTGGGTTAATATAGACCCAGGTAAAGCTATTAGCCTAGTTCGTTGCGAGCAAGGTAGACTCGATGTTTGTGGGTGGATTTAAATATGATTATGGGCTCCGTATGAGTCAGGCGTGTTCATTTCGGTATAGCGCTTTTCGTGGAAAGGTATTAGAACAGCAGATGTTGTTCCGTTTTCGTTCATCTCATGTAATATTATGTTGTGCCGTGTGAGTTGTGGAACGACTTGATAATTTCCTATGTGTTGAGATTTCCGCGTAGTGATGAGGTTATGAGAGCAGAATAGCTCTTGAGGTTCAGATTATGTAGCGCACCTCAGTCGTGCTTGAGCTTTTGTAGTGTATGGCTCTATCAGTCCCCCCCCAGTATGGTATTATGCACTTAGCGTGCTTGTGACCGATCCTCGATATTTGTGGTAATGAGCAATTTAGCTCAGTGTGTATCTTTTTACGTGAATTTTATGTTACTTGGATTTCTTCCACGGTTATGTTATTTGGATTGGGTGGCACGCCGCCACGTGCATGTTATTTGGATCGGGTTGCGCGCCGCAACAGTGTGATGTTGAGTACGATTCCCTATATCTATTTTCTTGTGTTTTTCTTTCTATTTTTTTAGGAGAGTTCATAATAAGTTGCGTGAGTTGAGTAGTCTTTTACCGAGTCATTTCTTTATGTATCATGTTCGAGTTATGGCCTATTGGCGCGTTGTGGTATCATGTGAGACTGTTGGTCATGTCTGGGGTGATTTGTTGCCTGAGCAGTTCATACTGGGAGAGACGAGATTATTGGATCAAGGATCGGTACGATAAGATTATGTGAAGTATATTAAAGGGCAAATACCATTATTTGGTTGGTAATGAGGTGATGATTCTAGACAAGAGGAGAGATTTGGTAGTTGATTAACTCTGCAGTGGTTGTGAATTTCTATACATCTCCTCCGTTGTGTCGGTATCGTAAGCGTTATGGCAGGACCCATATATATATGTCATGAGGTGCATCAGGAGAATCAGATTCGTGAAATTTTGGCTATTAAGGTTCAGGGAATGTCGTTGGGGTTAGATGATGAATTATGCGGTGCATGATGCTAATTCAGCAAATGTATGCAGTCATGATATGGTACATTGTGTGATAGTTGATACGGAGTTCGTATATTGGAAACATGCCTGGTAGAGAATTTCGGGTGTTGGAACTGGGTTCTGATATTATTGTATGGATGAAAGAGGATATCTTCGGATTTGACCGAGCTAATGTACTCAATTGACTAGTGGTAGCACGGGCAGGTGCACGAGGTGTTAAACAGTAATTTCTGACAACTCCGGAGTAGTTCTTAGCACGTTCGAGGACAAACGTATGTTTAAGTGTGAGAGATGTAACGACCCGATCGGTCGTTTTGAACTCTGGCCCATCGTTCAGCGGTTTGAGGCCATGAGCAGCTTCATTTCAGGTGTTATGTCTTGTAGGTGTGGTCGGAATTGAATTTCGGGAAGTTTAGAGTCAATTTGGAAAGAAAATTCTCATTTCAGAAGTCTCAAGTTGGAAGAATTGACTAAGACTGGATTTTGAGTAAAGGACCTCAGAATTAGGATTTGAAGGTTCCAGCAGGTTCGTATGATGATTTCGGACTTGGGCGTATGTTCGGATCGGGTTTTGGATGACCCGGGAGCATTTCAGCGCATATTGTAGAAGTCAGCATTTTAGAAGAAATTTCATAAAGTCTGGGTTGAAGTGCATTTCAGTGATATTGATGTCCGTTTGGGATTCCGAGTCTGGGAATAGCTCTGTATGGTGATTCTGNCTCTTTTGCTTCATTTCAGGTGTTATGTCTTGTAGGTGTGGTCGGAATTGAATTTCGGGAAGTTTAGAGTCAATTTGGAAAGAAAATTCTCATTTCAGAAGTCTCAAGTTGGAAGAATTGACTAAGACTGGATTTTGAGTAAAGGACCTCAGAATTAGGATTTGAAGGTTCCAGCAGGTTCGTATGATGATTTCGGACTTGGGCGTATGTTCGGATCGGGTTTTGGATGACCCGGGAGCATTTCAGCGCATATTGTAGAAGTCAGCATTTTAGAAGAAATTTCATAAAGTCTGGGTTGAAGTGCATTTCAGTGATATTGATGTCCGTTTGGGATTCCGAGTCTGGGAATAGCTCTGTATGGTGATTCTGGAGTTGGCAACGTGATCGGAAGTGAATTCGGAGGTCCGTAGGTTATTTTGAAGTCATTTGGCTAAAGATAGAAATTTGAAGGTTTTTGAGAAATCCGACCAGAAGTGAAAATTTTGATATCGGGGTCGAAATGCGATTCCGAAAATTGGAGTAGGTCCATAATGTTGAATATGACTTCTGTGCAAAATTTGAGGTCAATCGGACGTGATTTGATATGTTTCGACATCGAATATAGAAGTTTGAAGTTCTAAGTTCATTAAGCTTGAATCGGGCTGCGGTTCATGATTTCGATGTTGTTTGGTGTGATTCCAAGGCTCAACTAAGTTCGAATTAGGTATTGGGACTGGTAGGTAGTTTTGGTTGAGGTCCCGGTGGCCTCGGGCGTGTTTCAGATACTTAACGGGTCGATTCTTGCCTTGTGAGGATTGCTGATTTTCTGATGTGAGTGCAACAGGTTTTTACTCTATGCGATCACGTGAATGGGTATGCGATCACATAGTGCAAGATTGGAGGCTGCTAGGGTTTGGCCTATGTGATCACGTGGAAGTGTTTGCGATCACATAGAGGAAGATTTGGAAGCCCTAGGAATGGCTTATGCGATCGTGGGGAATTGTTTGTGATCGCATAGAGGTAATTATTGGAGGCTGCTGGGTTGGCCTATGCAGTTGCTGGGTCTTGTATGCAATCCCACAGAGGAAATTTTGGGGGCTCTTGAGATTGGCTTATGCGATCGCATGAAGGGGAGTGCGATCGCATAGAAGGGGTTGTCTAGGCAGTAAGTGTTTTAAGATGGGATTTGGGCCATTTCTTCTCATTTTTCTCTTGGTTGGTCAATTTTTGGAGAGCTTCAAGTGGGGATTTTCGTCATCGATGTCAAGGTAAGTTGTTTCTACTCATTTCAAGTTAAATACATGAATTAGATATGGATTAAAGCATGAAAACTTGTGGATATTCGGGATTTTTGAAGAAAGACCTAGAATGTGTATTTTTAGATTTTAACCACGAATTTGAGCATGATAATTAGAGTAAATTGTATATTTTAGTTAGTAAGTCTATGGGTAACCATTATCTTCGAAAAATTTTAGAATCAGGGCACGTGTGCCCGAGGGCAATTTGGTCAACTTTTCGAGCGGAGTTGGGAATTTATATAAATTGAATTGTTATAAGTATTAGAGTATATTTTTATTGATTTGCCCGTTATTTGGATTGTTTTGGGGCATTGTGCATCAATTTGAGTCGTCGGAAGCGCTTGGAGGCCGGTTATGAATCTTTGGAGCGAGGTAAGTCTCCTTTCTAACTTGGGGGAGGGGGGATTGTCCTCATATGTGAATTAATTAAATATGTGCTACTATTTGTGGGGGCTATGTATGCACGAAGTGAGGGGAGTCCGTGTGTAGCTACTATTATGCTTATGTCCGGGTAGTCTACGATTTGAAAGCATATTTTATTTGCTGTACTTGTATCTTTGCTGACGAATTTCAAAATGTTTAAACCTTATCGAACTTGACAAATGAATTTGTAGAAAAAGATTTAAATACTATCTTTGTGACTTGTAAAAGAGAAATTTTCATTCCTTGGGTAATTGTTTCTCGATATAGACGGGATGGACTGTTTGGGTGTGTATGCTTATGTGTGACCGCTGCGCAATTTATAATCCGCGAGCAGGGTGATTCCTTTCCACCACTCTTATGGGATCGGGCCGTTCGCCTCGGCAGGATTTATGTACCACACTCTCATGGAAGCGGGCCGTACGCCACGACAAGTTAAAAGATGCATCTATGGTTCGCGTCGTTCGACCCTTCGGCAGTGCACATTTTACTTTCATGTTGGATCGGGCCGTTCGCCTCGGCATTTCCTATAAATATACATCATCCCCATGGAATCGTGCGAAATAGTTGGCAAAAGCCAGTTCATCTGAGGGTTTTTCCCTCTGATTTGTGTTATGACAGCCTCTTTGATGAAATCCACTATATTTATTTATATGCTTCGGCTACGGAAGGAACTTGCTAGTAGAGAGTTGAGTAAATTGTAAAGAGGAAAAATGTACCACGTAATTTATACTTGTATGTCTTATGTATTTACATTGCTTTATATTAATTCATTTTTTTAGTGCACTTGATATTGTTGGACCTCTAGTAAGTGTCAAAGTCGACCTCTCGTCACTACCTCTTCGAGGTTAGGCGGAATACTTACTGAGTACACGTTATTTTCGTACTCATGCTACACTTGTTGTGCATTTTTATTGCACAAGTACATACATAGATAGTGGCCCTGCTTGACGCAGTGGTGTGACTGACTTGGAGACTTAGACGAGCTGCACCATCCGGAGACGACCCGCAGCCGGCAGAGTCTTCCTAAGATGTATTGTATTTATTTTAAATTCCTTGTCCAATTTGTATTCTGGACAAGTATTGTAGTACATGTATAATTCTTAGATATTTGCTCATGCACTTGTGACACCGGGTTGTGGGAAAAATTATGGGATATATTCACTATTTAAATTTGCCAAAGCTATTGTTGATTTCTCAGTGGAAGTTCGCTAATTATTATTTAAGAAAATGAAAAGGGAATGACTTCAAGAATTTTAAAAATAAAGATTTTAATTTATTTATTAAGTGTTGGCTCACGTGTCAGTGGAGTCCGGCGCCATCAGATCTTAATGGATTTTGGGTAGTGACACATCTCCTCTTTAATCTAATTCCTCGTTCCTTTTCTTCTTGGCTTTCTGTTTGTAATCTCTCTTTTCATCTTCTCTCTATTTCCGTTAATAGTGTGTTCCATTTTCATTTGATTATTAAAAATTTCGTTCAGTGAGTTAATACAATCAATCCCCTCTTGTCCTCAATTCTTTCCCCTTGCAAGACATGATCTCTGAGTAAACAATTTTAGTTTTCGTCAGATTTTAGGACCAAATCAATAGGACCTGTAACCGGTTCTACTATTACAATCTAAAGCTAGCTGCTTCATCAGAATAAACTCAATAACCACTTATACTAATTCATTCTTTCTTCTAGGTTAGGTAAGATATAAAAAAGAAATATGCTCAATAGGAGTCGATGTTCCAACACAAAATAAGGTTAAGCAGAGAGATCTAGACATTGATAGGCAGAATCGAGATGCAAGCTGGGTTATTCAAAAGAAATACTAGGTGATATTGGTTACGAGGCCAATAGAGACAAGAATAACAAATGAAAATATATGCTCGACAATGAAGGAAGCCAACTCCACAAAAATAATTAGTAATCCTTGGCTTCAAATGCTATTCTGCAGGAGATATTCCATTGAAAAAAAAAACCTCCAAACAAGTTGGAAAGCATTTAGCAGAAATTTAATATTTCAAGGTATCAGTGGCGGGCCCAGATTTTTATACAAGCGGATTCAATCATACAATAGTAGGTAAAAGCGATATGAGTTAACAAACAACAGAATTTACCTAGTGCTCTTTATTTTGGCTCTAACAAAACCTTGAAGAAAATTTGCCCATGACTCTTTATTATGTTTGCAAGCCCATACTGTTTATATATATATACACTTTAGAAATTTTTACAAATTTTTCTGTAACAAATATAAGTTTAATCTATATTAAAATACTAAGGCCTCATTTGTTTTTTTTAAGATTAATACGTCTGAATCTGAATATACATCTGAATATCAAAATGCGTATTAAGATTATGAAATTTGAACCTAAATACATATCTGAATATTAAGATGTGTATTAAGATCTGAATACTAAAAGATTAAGACTGTTTGATTTTTAACATCTGAATGTATAAAATTTATCTTTATTTAAAAATTAATCGACATAAAATTCAAATGAAATATTAATTAATCTAATACTTTATCAATAAAGTATATAGTTTTTTAAAATATGGTAGTTGCTGGCGGTGACGGCTAACGATGGTGAGTGTGAATGCCGACTAGAGACAGTGGTTGGTAGTAGTTTTGGTTGATGGTGGTGGTTCAGGGTAGTAGCTAGTGGTAATTGGTAGCGATGGCGATTATAATTGAGGATGGTAGTGGTGAATAGTGATAGTTAATAATGGCGGGTGATGGTGGTAGTTGTGATTGATAAAGGCGGTGGATGGTGGTAATTTATAATGATATGCAGTGTTGACTATGGTTGTTGATGGTGATGGGGTGGTTAGTTGTGATAGTTGAGGGAGATGAGTATTGGTTGTTTTTTATAATGACGGTGGTGGGTTGGTAGATGGTGGTAGTCGATAATGGTGACGGCTATGATTGAGGATGATAGTGGTGGTGGTGGGTTGCATGGATGATATGCGGTGACAACATTTAATAATAAATATAGATGATAGCATCTTAATGAAATTAAGTCTCTGTTATAGATCTTAATCATACTGACCTATTCAGATCCATTAAGTGGTTGTAAAGTAGGAAAAATAAATACACTTAATGATTAAGACCTGAATAATTAAAATTCAGACTTTAAAAACAAATGCACTTAATATCTGAAATCTGAATGTCCATTAAGTGAAAACAAATGAGGCCTAAGTCTATTTATTTTTTAATTTTAATTTGACTTGCACTAACTGTTAAAAAAAAGAAATAGAAAAAAGCTAGCCTAAATTAATAGTTTCATGTAGAAATTAACATAACTATAGAAAGATCCTTAGCAAAAAAACCTATGGAAAGATACTAAACTAAAATATGTTACTCCTATAAAAGAGGAAGAAGTAGGTTTATAACCAGGAGGGCAAGCTAAGATGTCAGATCTTGAACTGTAAAAACACCAAACAGTGTTCTGTGGTTTCGAACACGCGACCAAAAGCAGAATTTGAACCCACTTGAACAATCAGGCCAAGACACAGCTTTGGTCAAGTGGGTTCAACTGCTTATTCTTATACCAGTTTTGTTTTCTTCAAAAAATAATTTCCACACAAACATTGTAAAAATTATTTACGAAGCGGGTTCAGTTGAACCCCTTGAACCAATGTGGGTGCGGCCCTACATGGAATTCAGGTCCAATCATAAAACCACTTCCTTCTTACCTTCACTCCCTAATATGCGAAATCTGCACTGAGGGCACGATAAACAGTGTCGCAAACATTGCTTCCGTCAAATTTATGGACACCACTCGACACAAAAATTGAGGTAATAATTTTAAGAGTACAAAGCAACTCAAGCTACAAAAGTAAGTGCTTGCATGCTCAAATTTGTAATAAGGATACAATCAATATTTGTTTCACATTATCTCAGTGGTCTTGGTCATTAGAAACATAAATTTATGTATGTGTGTTAAACTGGAATAAAAAGAAATTGCAATATATAAATTGGAACGGAGTGAATATTAAAATATAAATGTAATATACGTATAAATTTATTGCATCAAAATTTATATATTAAATATTTAAATTTTTTTAGATATATTTCTCGTTGTTGTCTGATTTATTGTCATTAAAAATATTCCTTGATAGCTTCTGCATGATACTTACTTATTTGAACACTAAAAATTCAATTAATCTTTTAGCTTACGCTACAAGGAGATACATGTAAGTTCTTCCTTTATGATTCATGTCAATCTATCTAAAGGAGGGATTTGACATGATGATGTTACATCTCTTATATTGTAGGAATACTATTTATCTTTTTTCTCATTTTTTTGACTTTTTCCTTTCAAGTTAACCATTTATCTTAATTTAAGAAATTTATATCCATAACTTATACATCTTCTTCATTGTGACTTCTTCAAGTTCATAACCCCTAATTATTTAATTTATAATAAATTGTATCTTGGGTTGTGACTTTTGGGATCCGTAACCCCTATTTGTTTACTGTATTATAAATTGCATCTTTTCTTCTTTTTCTTACTCACTCATCATCAACTCTACATCATACTTTAGTTTTATTTTTGTTGATGAAGAAATAACTTCTCCTCCTCTGTTACTAATTTTTGGGTACTTTTTACTCTTCTCTCAGATTTTCATTTTCTGTTGCTTGAGTTTTCTTTATTGAGTTGCTTTATGCATATGAATAACATTCGAGTACTAAATAGAAATTTACAGTAGAGAATAGCGAAATCAAAAGTTTTGTGTGTGAAAAAAGGAAATTGGTCTTACAAGGCCAATATGCCAACAACAGTTTTATCTTAGAAAGTAAATATTTCTTTCAATGGAAACAACTATGCATTTTGTGAATCATTTAATCGAGCGGTATTATATTTCATTTCTATCAGTTAATGAATAGTTCCAAATCATATTATACTTGCTTATAATAAAAAAATCAGAATGAATTACAAAATATTAAAGAGTATGTCAATTAATAATATTTTCGTAAAAAGAAAAAAAGGAATAGTGCAATAATTACTACTCACTAACACCGATTGTAACGATCCGGTCGTTCGTTCCGAGAGTTATAGCCTTGTTTTTCTTATTTTTATTTTGTTATGTGTTGTCAGCTGTGTTGAGTTGTATCAAGTTGATAGGCTTGGGTCCGGAGTAGTTTTAGAGTGAAATGAACACTTAGTCTCTTAGTTAGAAGGCTAAATTAGAAAAGTCAACCGGAAGTTGACTTATGAGTAAACGAATTCTAATTTGGATTTTTATGATTCGGTTAGCTTCGTTGAGTGATTTTAGACTTAAGAGTGTGTCCGGAAAGTAATTGGAGGTCCGTGGTAGAATTAGGCTTGAATTGACGAAAGTTAAAAATTTGGTGATTTTGGTCGGCAGTGAAAAATTAGGTATCGGGGTCGGAATGAAATTCCGAAAGTTAGAATAGGTTCGTAGAGTCATTTGTAACGCGTGTGCAAAATTTGAGGTCATTCGGACGTGGTTTGATAGGTTTTGACGTCGTTGGCGAATTTTGTAAGTTTAGAAGTTCTTAGGCTTGAATCCGAGGTTCATTCGGTGTTTTGCTGTTGTTTTGGTGTTCCGAAGGTTCGACTAAGTTCGGGTAGTGATATATGACTTGTGAGAATTATTGGTTGAAGTCCCGAGGGTCTCGGGTGTGGTTCGGATATTTAACGGATTGAAATTTGTGAAGTTTGAATTGCTGGAAATCTGCTGGTGCACAGTCTTCTGGAGAGGACGAAGTTTATTATTCTATCATTTTTGACTGATTTCGAGACGTAGGCCTGGGGGCCGGGTTTTAGCCGATTTTGGATTTTTGGCCTATTAATGTAGTTTTCCTGTGAAATTCGATTCTTTAGCCGAAGTTGATAGTATTATTCTGATTTTGGTTAGATTCTGAGCTTTTAGAGACCGAGTCCAGAGATGAGGGCATCCCGGAGTAGGATTTTACGCTGTTAAGGTAAGTAACAGTTTTAACTCTGGATTTGAAGGTATAAACCCGGGGAATTTGATATCGTGTGATTGTTTGGAGGTGATACCTACACTAGGTGACAGGCGTGTGGGTGTACAAAGCGAGGGATTGAGACTTGGTCCGTCCCATGAGGGTGTGAGGCCTAGTAGCCATTATCTGTGTTATGTATTTACATGTTGTTGTACTTGTCTGCCTTCCTATTAGAGATCATGCTTAGGCTTAATTCATGCTCACATTATTTGCACTTAGTCATAAAAATTCTTGTATATGTTTACCTCAGTCTCTGTTATTTTGTTGATATGCTGTAATACTTGATTTGGAGGTGTTCCCTTATTTGTTGAAAATTGTGAGGCTAGAGAGGTACATGACTGAGTGAAGTTGAGGGCATGTTGTGAGGTATTGATATTAGAACACGTGATTTGTCCGTGAAACACGTGAGTTATCCGTGCGGATCCATGTATTTATACCATAGCACGTGAGTTGTCCGTGTAGCATGTGAGTTGTTTGTGCGGATTCACAGATTGACATTATGGCGCGTGAGTTGTCCGTGCAGCACGTGAGCTGTCCGTGCTTAGCGCTTGGGCTATAGGAGCCCCTCCGGAATCTGTACACACCCCTAATGAGTGCATGTACCTATTGAGCGTTGAGTGCGAGTGCCGAGTGCCGAGTGATGGAGTGACATTGCTGTGCGGTTTCATTTACTTTTGTTATTGCTACATTTTTACCTATTAATTTCTTTGTAGCATTTGTTGATTTTATGGAATTTACCTCTTTATCCCTGTTTATATTTTAAATTGTAAAAAATAAATAATTGGACTGTTTTGCTTAGCTCGTCACTACTATTCAGTTCCTTAGTTATTTCTGTTGCTACTGAATCGGTTGTACTATACTACACTCTGCACTTTATGTGCAGATCCAGGTGAGTTAGAGCGCGACAACCGTTGAGTTCAGGCCGACTATCTATGGAGATTGCAAGGTAGCTGCTAGCGTCTGCAGGACCTTGTTACTCCTTTTATCATCTATTTCTTCTTTTGGACAGTTAGACAACTTATATATCTTAGTTCATAGATTTAGACGCTCGTGACTTAGTGACACCCCGATGTTTGGGGCTCGTTTTCGTATTTTATATTATTTATATTTAGAGTTGGTTTAGTTTATCAGAAATTCAATTATTGGTTATGTTTTATTAAATTCTTAAAATCGATTTAGTAGTAATATTTCGGGAAATAGGCTTGCCTTGTAACACGATAGTCGCCATCACGATCATGGTTAGATTTTGGGTCGTGACACCTATATGAGCATATAATATTTCTCATGTTAAGAAATTAATCGAGGCAATCGAGGCAATCTATGCAATGTCAATCGTCCTTGACATGATGAATGCCATTTTTCTATTTAAGGGTTTAATGAAATTAATATTAGTTGTTTCTCTTTTATAGTCTAAAGAAAGCTTAGTGGTGGATGAATTT
The DNA here is from genome assembly GCA_005239525.1 of Nicotiana knightiana. NCBI lineage: Eukaryota > Viridiplantae > Streptophyta > Magnoliopsida > Solanales > Solanaceae > Nicotiana > Nicotiana knightiana. The sequence goes on along the minus strand of ML406687.1, from coordinate 340 downwards.
CTATTGACATATTTTCAAGTCAAAATGTTTGGCTTCTGTAATTAGTGAAGTTCATGATCAATTATGAGACAATAATTATCTCTTTAAGATAATAAAATTATCTTTGAAATTGATAATATGAAATATTTTGGAGCTAATTAGAAAAAAGACATTTATAAAAAAATATATACACATGAAGAATTAATCTACTCTATCACGAGTAAATTTACAACAAAATCGTATTGCAATTAAATTTTCTTTTATAACCATGCGAAACACGGATAAATTTACTAGTTTAGTATAAGGGTGTCTAACGGGCCGGGTTGACCCGTACCCGGCCCGGCCCAGACCGGTTAAAACC
>ML406686.1:83112-99309 GCA_005239525.1 Nicotiana knightiana | reverse complement strand
CTTGATGTTTACAACATGTACAATATTTTGGGAGATTATCATACACAATCACCTGATAATGTTTCACTCTTTTCCCAGTATTTTTATCCACGATATAAATCCTAATCCTTTTAGGATGTTTGTCCAGTAGGTCTATCATGACCTTAACCCTTGCCGTACTTGGTCGTGTTCTATCTTGCGTCGCCTTGTCCACTGCGAGAGGCTTCCCTACTGCTGAAGCAATGGACAATAAGGATTTCTTTGTGAAACAATTTGCTGGCAGATCCGGCAGAGAAATCCAAACGACTGCTCTTGAAGTTTCTTCACGTGGATTGAATCCTATTGTCCATGGGAATGCCCTAAAGAAGAATTCATCTCCCTTTGCCTTTACAAAACCAGTAGATCTTGACAACACCTGAACAAAATCATCAAAAAGATCAAACCTTACCAAGATATGTCGATACTCAAGTTGTCCAACGTTGCAATAACCCTTGACGTCGAATTGTTTTGGTATAATCTGCCGTAATTCTTGGATATCTGGTTTTCCATATGAAAATTTTAGGATCACTGCTTGATGAAGTCCTTCTTCAATGTTGAATGCATTCACCTCTTCAATGGTGAATTCCACCGTAGGTTCACCATGTTCAAACGTTAATGGACATAGGTCCAACTTTGACGATTTTGCGGCAGATTGTTTTGCGACAAGTTGTGATGCATATGACTGATTTGTATTGTGATTTGGTTGTGTTTCACTCTTGTTTTGGATGGACTCTCCCACAGCATGGAGCTGGGGAGAGACGATGGCAGCCATGGCTGCTTCTCAAAGCTCCATAATCGCCCAAGCTAGAGAGAAAACGACAGCCTTTGGGTTGGGTGCTCGGTAGGGTTTTTTCTCTTATTTTCTCCTTTTTGTTTTCTTCCTCCAAAACAAACAAACATACAATTTACTCTACATTCCATGCTCAAATTCGTGGCTAAAATCCAAATCACCATTTCTAGGTTTTCTTCAAGATTTCCCAATTTCCTACCAATTTCCATGTCTAATTTCATGCATATACTTATATTTAACTTTAAAAACATGAAAACATTACTTACCTTGACATTGCATGAAGAAATCCTCTCTTGAAGCTCCTCCAAAATCGACCAAACCAAAGAAGAAATGAAGAAATGGCCACAAATTCTCGGTTTTAAAACATTCTGCCCAGGCCATTTTTCGCATCTGTGATCCAACACTCGCACCTGCAATTCCGCAGGTGCGACCAAACCTCTGCACCTGCGGCTTTCCTCAACTCGAGCCAACTTTGCGCCTGCGCCCCATAACCCGCATCTGCGACCTCACAGGTGCAGAAATACCATCGCACCTGCGCTCCCTGCCGGACCTTCAATCCTTCGCACCTGCGGCCAAATTCTCGCAGGTGCGGTCACACCAGATGACAACAAATTCCAGCCTTCTTCAAACTCTCAACTTGATCCTTTAACCACCCGGAATCCACCCGAGGCCCCCGGGACCCCGTTCAATTATACCAACCTGTTCAAAACATAATGCGGATTTGCTCGAGGCCTCAAATCACATCAAACAATATCGAAACTATGAATCGCACCCAAATCCCAACTTTATGAACTTAGAAATTTCCAACTTCTACATCTGATGCCGAAACCTATCAAATCACGTCCGATTGACCCCAAATTTTGCACACAAGTCATATCCGACATTAAAAACCTTCTCCAACTTCCGGAATCGCATTCCGACCCCGATATCAAAATTTTCACTTCCGTCGGATTTCTCCAAAAACCTTCAAATTCCTATCTTTAGCTAAATGACTTCAAAATGACCTCCGGACATCCGAATTCACTTCCGATCGCGCTCCCAACTCTAGAATCACCATACGAAGCTATTCCCAAAGTCGAAATCCCAAACAGACATCAATAACTCAGAAGTGCACTTCAAGCCCAAATTTATGAAATTCTTCTAAAATGTTAACTTCCACAATATGCACCGAAATGCTCCTTGGTTATCCAAAACCCGATCCGGACATACGCCCAAGTCTGAAATCATCATACGAACCTGCAGGAACCCTCAAATCCTGATTCTGAGGTCGTTTACTCAAAATTCCAATCTTAGTCCATTTCTCCAACTTAAGGCTTCTGAAAGGAGAATTTTCTTTCCAAACCAACTCTAAACTTTCCGAAATTCAATTGCGCCCATGCCCACGGGTCATAATACCCGAAACGAAGCTGCTCAGGGCCTCAAACCGATGAACGATGCGCTAGAGCTGAAAATGACCGATCGGGTCGTTACATCTTCGTTTCTTTGTAAGCAAAATCAAGGGATGTCCCTTCACCCTCGATCATCTTATGCGCCTGTGCAGTCCCCGACTTTATATAAGGGGGTTAATCAAACTTGCTCGTCAGGCTAGTAGGGCCCTGTTCTAGACTATAGATGAGGCTCGAGACCGAGGTTGGATAGGCCGATTCATTCGAATAAGGACTTCAGACTCTATCCATGCTGAGGACATGTCATTTCCCGAGAAATGGAACATGAAGCGTAAGTACAACTTTGCTTTGAAGATTCTATTTATTGTTTCTCCTCTTATCTCCCTTCTTATCGGTGTTTCCGTGGTGCAACTATGGCCCAGATATTGGATGTAGTTCCTCAAATCAAGGAGTGGGCTGAGGTCCTTGTGCAACAGAGACTGTATTCCGGGAGTGCTTGGATGGAATTGTCGAAGGGTCAGTAGGAGGCCCGTGATCACGGTAAGTTTCCTTTACTGATTCAATAAGGTTTGGATTTCTCCTCGTGATGTTGAATACACATCGATTATGTTTTCTTTTGTAGGTCTCCCCAAGGATGTTGCTATGAGGCCTTTGTTAGAGGATGAGGATATGCTCTCGAGTCCCCTGCTCCGAAGCAGGGTGATGAGAAGAAAAGGAAAAGGGCCCCGAGCTCTCTAGACTCGAAAAAGAAAAAACCAAATAAGAGGTTGGCACGTAAACCTAAGGAAAGTACCAGCGTCCTTCCATCAGACTCGACCCGCTGACTGAGGGATGAGTCCATAGAAGAAGAGGATAATTCTGAGCTAGTGGCTCGGGTGCAGACTGCTTTGCCTCGAGTCGGAGAGGCTGCTGAGAAGGCATTGGCCGAGATCTCTGAACTAGAACGGGGTGCGGCTAATTTTCCCCAGGCCAGGGGAGTCGATAGAGAGACCGAGGCTCACACTTTTCGAGCAGAGGAAGGTTCCCCGAAAGATGTGCTTAGGGAGATCAACCTTACCGGGTCACCTCAGTTCTCAAATGCCATGATCTGTGGGGCCGGTATGCTAGAAGGTCGTTCTTACAAGAGGCCTCAAGGGGAGACAAATATCCGAATCTTCTTGGATGGGTTAGAGTCCACTGCCTAAGAAGATGTCACCGGGCTTGGTGACTTGCCGGTGCCAAAGAAGGTACCATCATTGGGACCAGTGGTTCTTCATCGAGCCCAAAGTTGGTGGATCAGCTCCCATCCCTGAGCGTTACCCTGACCGAAGGCGGTCAATAGTTTTCTCCGTCCCGGAGGATGCCCGGGTTTTCTCTGCCCCTAGGGGGTTGTTAGCTACCTTCGGTGCTTGGTGACCGAAGAGGACCAGGCTGTGACGAACGCGGTGGAAGTGCCCTGCCTATTCAATGAAGCTCAACAGGCTTTGAATTGGGTAACTTGGAGTGTCCCTTCATTATGTATTTTAAATTTGAAGTTGCAGATAATCCTAGCACCTTTCTTTATGCTTGCAGGCCTCGGTACTGCACCATGAGACTTTCCTCCGAATCCGGGAGGAGTTAGCCCAACATGAGGTTGAGCTTCGGGAGCTTACTAAGAAGAGGTATACTTATAAGCTTCTGAGTGAGAAACTTCAGATCGAGTTAGAAGCGGCTAGGAAGGAGCATGTCGAATGGGCGGAGCAGGTAAATTGAGTACTTGAAGATAGTGACGACGAACTGGACTTAGTGGATAACGATCTGATCCTGCAGGTTCGAAAAAGGCTTGAACAAATCGGGCATATACAGGCGTAGGGGGACCTGATACAAGTTGAGGGCGAGAAGTTCAAGAAAAATATGGATCTCATAACCTCGGAAAAGGAAGTTGTTCAAGCACAACCGCGTCAGCCGAGGCCCAACTTCGGGCTACAAAAGAGAAGACCTTTGGTGCAGGACAAGAGGATCGAGGAGCTCCAATCTAATCTAAACTCGACTATTTCTGGTAAAAAGAGTCTAGCCACGGAGCTCGAGGCGGCCAAATCAGAGGTGGTCGTGGCCAATATCAAGGCTAATGCTAAAGTGGCCCAATTCAAGGTTGACGTCGAGGTGATTTAGGCGCAGGCCAAGAGAATGATGGAGCATGCAAGGTGGCAAGCTCCCAGGAAAGCCCTTGTGGGAGTCCATGCTCGGAGCTTCGACATACTGGCAAAAATAGAAAATGCCAAAGTAGAAGAAGCCAGGGCCCAAAAAATGGCTTTTCCCGAGGAAGATTTCGAGAGCTCAACTAACTTTGAAGGCGGGGAAGATCCCGAGGATGAAGACGCTGCCCCCGATGAGGGCCATGACACTTATCCACGGATATGCATTACCTTCAGATATCAACTTTAGAAAGGAAATTACTTCGTAAAGGAAGAGTCTCGATAGGTAGGATTTATTGTAAGGGTCAAATGGTCAAATGAACCATGCCCACATAGATTTATCGAGTCCTGGCATAGAACATGTATGTATACTATTTTGCACAAGAATAAAGAGAAGTACTTTCCTTGCAATCATCTTATGTTTTGAAAATTTTCCTCTTTACATCCCTTAATGAATTTTGTACTACCAATCTCCTAAAAGTAACGAGCTTAAGGGCCGCTTATAACTGGAGTATGAATGACCACTCCTTCACTCGAGGACTACCGTCCAAAAAGAAACTCGAATGACCCAATTCACTAGGCCCCTGGGGGATAAGACCTATTAGGCAACACCCCGATTTTTAAAAGGCCACGGCCACCCCACTTAGGGACTGAGGTCTTGGGCAAGCCCGGATAACTCGGGAAAGCAAGTCCAATAGGCATCTCCCGAACTAAAAGGCTACGACCACATTAACACGGCTCGGAGACAATCCGAAACCCATAACAAAAATTAGGCCTACAAAAAAGAAAAATTTCCATAACCGGATTTAAAGGATACCCTCGGCAAACTATAATCTCAGCTACCTACTTTGGAAAAAGTTTCCTGGTAATGGCGAGTCCCCAAGACGCCTTAAAACAAAGAAATGTAAAGGCAAAGTTTGTTTGAACTTTCGAACATAACCTAAGTTATTTTATGTTATGGCATTTCGGCCCTTGTGAATACAAGTAATAAAGCAAAGGGAAAATTTGAAAGACAAAGGGGAGAGTAAGTCTTATATATATATATATATATATATATATATATATATAAATCTTTGTACAAAGGCCAGAATGACCCGATACAAAAATTTACAATGACCAAAACAGCCTCGAAAGGATGCAAAAGGCAAAAAATAATCCCCCCCACTATCCGAGGTTGATCGTAAAGGAACCTCAGATACTATTAATGTGATCTTCAACGTCGATTCATAATCTTCCGAGAGTTCGGGTTTATGCATTATTCGCAATGGGTAAGTTGTCACAATACATATAAGGTGGTATTGAAAGTACGATTTCAGTTTCCTAGAGGCGCTCAACAAAGCGAGCGCCAATTTTTCTAGGTGGAGATATCTAATTCAGGCCTCACCCAAGGTCCGGCTAACATAATAAATCGGAAATTGCTACCTTGTTCTTCCCGAACGAGGACTCCATTTACCTCTATCTCCGATACTGCCAAATACAAGTACAACTGTTCGTCTGCCTTAGGTGTGTGAAGCAGTGGCGGGATCGATAAATATCGCTTAAGTTCTTCCAAGGTCGTTTGGCATTTCAGAGTCCATGTGAAGTTATTTTTCTTCTTCAGTAATGAGAAAAATTGATGACTTTTATCGAAGGACCTCGAGATGAATCGCCCCAAGGTGGCTATGCGTCAGGTTAGCCTTTGTACTGCCTTCATGTTGTCCACTACCGTTATATCTTCGATAACTTTGATCTTGTTGGTGTTAATCTCGATTCCTCGGCTGGATACCATGAATCCGAGAAATTTACCTGACCCGACTCTGAACGCGCATTTTTCTGGATTCAGCTTCATGTTATACTTCTTCAATATACTGAAGGTTTCCTGCAAATTCTTTAAATGGTCCTCTGCTCGTAGGGACTTAGCTAACATATTGTCAATGTAAACTTCCATAGATTTCCCTATTTGTTCTTCGAACATCCGGTTTACTAGGCGTTGGTAAGTGGCACCAGCATTTTTTAACCCAAATGGCGTTATGTTATAACAATATGTGTCATACTTAGTGATCAAAGAGGTCTTTTCCTAATCATCCGGGTTCATTTGTATTTGGTTGTACCCGGAGTAGGCATCGAGAAAACTAAGGATCTCGTGACCGACCGTGGCATCGATCATGCGATCGATGTTAGGCAAAGGGAAAGAGTCCTTGGGACATACCTTATTTAAATCCTTGTAATCCACACACATTCTTAGTTTGTCCCCTTTTTTTATGGAATACTACTATGTTTTCTAGCCATTTCGGGTATTTGAATTCCCAGATGAATCCTATTTAAGGAGTTTAGTTACCTCGTCCTTGATGAAGTCATGCTTGATCTCGGACTGGGGTCTCCTTTTCTGCTTCACCGGATGGAATTTTGGGTCCAGGCCCAGTTTATGAGTGGTGATGCATGTCATGTCAAGATGGGACCAAGAAAAACAATCCATGTTAGATATAAGAAATTGAATGAGTTTTTTCCTGAGCTCAGGAGTTAACCATGTGTCCAGGTATACCTTTCGATCGGGCAGATGTTCGATCAGTATGACCTGCTCCAGCTCTTCGACCTTTGATTTGGTAGCGTCAGAATCATCGGGGACTATGAAGGATCGAGGAACCCCATAATCATCGTCTTTGTCTTCGTCTTCGTCTTCGTCAGTCCCCTGCTTATCCAGTTGGGTCGAGGTCAACATCGGTGATTGCTATTTGGCTTCCTATTTTGCTTTCGAATCTGACTCCTTCATCGATGAGAGTGTTGATATTGGAACAACTTCATCGACGGCAAAAATTTCCTTCATGGAGGGCTTCTCCCCGTAGATCGTTTTAATACCCTCCGGTGTCGGGAATTTTAACACCTGGTGGAGGTTCGAGGGCACATCCATCATGTTGTGGATCCACGATCTCCCGAACAGGGCATTGTATCTCATGTCCCCTTCGATCACATAAAACTTAGTCTCCTGGATGGTTCTGGCTGCGTAACCGGTAACGTTATTTCTCCCTTAGTAGTTTCGCAAGCCATGTTGAATTCGTTTAGCACTCGGGCTGCGGGCACTTTTTGGTCCTGTACACCGAGTTTTTCTACGACCCTTGATCGAATGATGTTAGCCAAACTACCTGGATCAATTAACACATGTTCAACTCGAGTTTTATTCATGAGTACAGATATTACCAGTGCATCATTATGGAGCTGCATGATTCCTTCTACATCCTGGTCGTTGAAAGATAAGGTTCCTTCTGGTATATAGTCTCGAGTCCGTTTCTCCCTCGTGATTGATACTTTGGTGCATTTTTTGGGGAACATTGACCCCTCCGATGATCATATGAATGACGTACTGGTGTTCTTCTTGCTCGTGTTGCTTATTGGAATCCCTGTTTCTGAAATTATTCTTGGCTCGGTCACTCAAAAACTCCCGAAGGTGCCCATCGTTGAATAGCTGGACTACTTCTTCTCTCAACTATCGACAATCTTCCGTTCCGTGGCCATGGGTGCAATGATATTTTCACATTTGGTTGGGATTTCTTTGGGCTGGATCGATTTGTAAAGGTCGAGGCCATTTGGTATCTTTGATGCATCTGATAGCAGATACGATGGCGGCTGCGTCGACATAAAAGTTGTATTATGATAATGGTGGTGCTTCTTTAGGTCCGACAGGCTTGTCGAAGTTGTTCTTGCTCATGAGCCCTCGAGAGCTCTGGCCTCGATCATTCCTCCTTTCATTTCGTACAGGATTTCTCCTAGATCCGCTGCTCCTACAATCTCTATTATACGGCTTGTACTGATCCCTGTTCAACCTCGGTTCTCGGTCAATGTCCCTCTTGATTCTATCAACGGGTCTGATAGGATAAACGGACCCAGAAGGAGCCCCAAGCTGGTCGTCTTCAACCCTGATCTTTGATTGATACCGATTGTGCACATTGGCCCAAGTAACAACCGTGTATTCAATCAAATTCTTCTTCAACTGATGTAAAACCACTAAGCTTCGAACATTGAATCCTTGGGTGAAAGCTTGAACAACCCAATCATCAGCGGCCTGTGGCAGATCCATTCGTTCCATTTGGAATCGAGACATGAATTCTCTGAGCATTTCGTTGTCCTTCTGCCTTACCTTGACAAGGTCCAACTTCTTACTTTCAACCTTGATGGCCCCAGCGTGTGCCTTTACAAAAGAATCTGCAAGTATAACAAATGAATCATTAGAATTAGGTGGTAAATTGTTGTACCATATCATAGCTCCCTTTGACAGGGTATCCCAAAATTTCTTTAGCAAGACAAATTCGATCTCGTCATCCTCTAGATCATTCCCTTTGATATTGTATGTGTAAGAGGTGACATGCTCGTTTGGGTCGGTCGTTCCATTATATTTAGGAATCTCGGGCATGTAGAACTTCTTGAGAATCGGTTTGGGAGTCGCGTTGGGGGAAAGGTTTTTGCACGAACTTTTTGGAATCCAGACCCTTCAATATTGGCAGTGCCCCCGGGATTTGATCGACCCTGGAGTTGTAAGTTTCCACCTTCTTGTCGTTTTCCTCAATCTTCTTTTCCCCCGATTCAATTCATTTTGTCAATTCTTCGAGCATCTTCAAGATTGCAGGATCGGCCCCCGATTCTTTTTAGTTCAATTTACTTGAAACCGATTCGACCCTGTGGACAACTTCTTAGGACGGCTCGGGCTCGATCCTGCTCGGTGGGTGATCCTAGTTTTGGAGTTGGTCTATCGCTGCCTGTTGAGCCTGCAACATTTTGAAAGATCACCTGTAGGCTGATCCTACCCTCTTAGCCGCAATGTGTGCTTTGAGCGGCTGATCGAGCATCCCTATGGATGTTTCTCTCTGGATCGACGGCCAAATTTGCATTGATGGCTACATGTGAGCTGGCGTCGATTGGATCTACAGCCATAACTCCATCAAGGTCAACCGGAGGTACGTCGTTCCCTTGCGCTATGTTATCATTTTCGCCGTGATGACCGAAATCATTGTCCACGTGTAGCGGTGCTGACTGAGAGTTCGATATTTGTGGGATCAAAGATACTCCAAAGAACAAGTGTAAAATAGTGTGTGTTATGAAAGTTTGTACCAGATAATCACTATTATACTAAGCCCCACGGTGAGCGCCAAACTGTTTACCCTAAAAATCGAATAACAATTGAATTTGAATGCGATTTTAAGGATGCATGATATAACTTGATACAAATTAAGAAAACTGATTAATATTGAAATTGATGATAAAAGAATAAATGCAAACCACACAAATTCAACAGCCTTGGCCCTCGAGTTCGATCACCCTCGAACCAAGAAATACCTCAACTGAAGTATGAACAGAACAACAAGATGATAAAAGCTAGAAATGACAGTATATTGCTTTGTGTTGCATATTGTAATGTGTGTTACAAATGATCAGACCTCCTTTATTTAGTATGAGAGTCTTACTCTTGATAAAATTCTATACAAGGTAAAAAATCTCATGATCTGCTGATTAATCGGCCTCTCCTTGATACGTTCCGAGATTTCCGTCGTGATCTACAACCGACCGCGGATATTTCGGCCTTCTGTTATTCGGTTCGGCAAATTTCCCTCGATCTCGTCTGATCTCGATTTTGTTCGGTCCCAGGGTCACGAGCTTAACGATACAACTTCGCACCTCGATTCGATATAATTCGAGGTCGAATTTTAACTTATCATATTTAAGTCTCGATTAGTCATACAAGGGGCGAACCCGATTTAGGCCCATATACAATAACCCAAATATCTATCAATAAAAATATATCTACTAAATAATTCCGTATTATAATACTCGTATTCACTATTTAATCCTTGTATTATAATTCCGTTTATAACTTCCAAGCCCGTAAGCTAACCAAACGACCCCGTCCATCTGCCACATCCATAATCACATCTTCCAGCCCGTAACGCCACCTCTTCATGAAGTAAATTCACACATCCGCACGACCTGAAAAACCTTGTAAAATTGAAACAACAGCGCTCGAATCCAATCGTTTATGGAGATTGCACCGGCGGGGCACGACAGTGGCTTGAGAAATTCTGTTGCAGAAACCTCCACCGTCGATGCGATCAATTCGTCTTCATCTGCTTTATCGGATTCTGTAGCGAACAATTACGATGATGAAGACGAGGATGTTTGCCGGATCTGTCGAAACCCGGGTGACACGGATAATCCGTTGCGGTATCCATGCGCTTGTAGTGGTAGCATCAAGTATGTTCACCAAGATTGCCTTCTTCAATGGCTTAATCACAGCAATGCTCGCCAATGTGAGGTTCGTTGTTAGAGTTTCCTTTCAACTTTTTGAGTATGTAATTTCCTTCTCTGATAAATGTATTAGTTAGGGAATTACATGAAAAGGTTAAGCGATCAATGAATCTGGAATATGGGTTAAATTTTCTATTTGGATGGCGTGAAATAAATTTAATGACCATTAATGGTGAAGATTAAGGTTCAGTTATTTCTACACCTATATTATGTCTGGTGTTTACAAAAATTGCAGACTTGTATGGCAATATATCATATGCGGACACAGAGGCGGATCCAAAATTTGAACATATGGTTTCGAGTTGGGATTTCTACCACAGCTCATTTAATTTACTGGGTTCAAAATCTATTATTCATACTTATTTAGTGAACTCATATAAAGGGTCCGAGTCAAAGCTATTGAGTTTTGATGAACCGATAAGTTACTTATACCTCCACCAATTTGCATGAGATTTAGAGAATATGTAGCTATAATTTAGTACAACAACAACAAAAAACTCTGTATAATCCCACATAGTGAGGTCGGGTAGTGTGTACGCAGCCTTACCCCTACTTTATGGAGATAGATAGACTGTTTCCAATAGACCCTCGGCTCAGAGAAGCATAAGCACCATGTTAAAGAAGAGAAAAACAAGAAGCACAACAGTGAAAAGCCTTGTAAAAGCACCACGTTAAAGAAGAGAAAAACAAGAAGCGCAACAGTGAGAAGCCATGTAAAAGCAACACAAATAACAACCAAATAATCAGGTGACCGCAATGAAAGAAATGACAGGTAGTCATAGAAATCTAATGCCAACAGAATGCTAATGTACACACTAATACAACCGGTATGACAGGGAGAACACTAAACTAACTACTATACTACCCTAATCTTCGATCTTCACACCTTCCTCACATGTCCTCGGTTAGCTAAAACTGCGCCATGTCTCACCTAATCCTCACCCTAATTCTTATTCGGCTTACCTCTACCCCACCTTAGGCCTTCCAATGACAACCTCTCACACCTCTTGACGTAGCTTCTTTGCTCCGCCTCCTCACATGTCCAAACCATCTAAGGTTCACTTCCCGCATCTTGTCCTTAATTGGGGCCACACCCACCTTGTCTCAAATAACTTAATTCCTAATCCTATCTAACCTTGTGTGCCCGCACATCCATCTCAACATACTCATCGTTGCTACCTTCATCTTCTGGACATGGGAGCTCTTGACTGGCCAACACTCAGCCCCATACAACATACTCGGCCAGACCACCGCTCTATAGAACTTACCTTTAAGTTTTGTTGGCACCTTCTTATCACACAAGACACCGGAAGCAAGTCTCCATTTCATCCATCCCGTCCCAATACGATGTGTGACATCTTCGTCGATCTCCCCATCCCCCTGTATAACAAACCCAAGGTACATAAAACTTCCTCTCCTAGGGATGGTAGCTTTAATTTAGTATTGGAATGAAATTGGTCCAAATAGAATGAAAATTTCACAATGTATAGTTAGAGCCAATTCTAACTAGTTTGGGGTTGAGACACACTTAAGTTGGATTATAACTTATAATTGCGCGGCTTGATGGGTGTTCATAATAACCCGAAATATCAAACCAAACCGACCAAAAAACCCAATACTTTTTAGGCTTGGCTTGGTTTTGGTTTTGAATTTTAAAAACTGATTAAATTTAGTTTGATTTTGGTTTAAATAAAAAAATAACCGATCCAAACCGACTATAGAAGTAACTATTTAAATCATTATTTACACCTATATATATATATATATATATATATATATATATATATATATATATATATATATATATATATATATATATATATATATATATATATATATATATATATATATATATATATATATATATATATATATATATATATATATATATATATATATATATATATATATATATATATATATATATATATATATATATATATATATATATATATATATATATATATATATATATATATATATATATATATATATATATATATATATATATATATATATATATATATATATATATATATATATATATATATATATATATATATATATATATATATATATATATATATATATATATATATATATATATATATATATATATATATATATATATATATATATATATATATATATATATATATATATATATATATATATATATATATATATATATATAAAGTTTCTAAAATTGTATGTTACAATTAGTCGTTTGTATTTTTAGTCTAGTTGTTTGCTGTTATAATAATCTAATTCTTTGCGTTTACATTTTAGTTTGAATGGTAGTTTTTTTGCTAAGTACAAATTATTTTTTTTTTAAAAAACAATCAATTCTTAATTGAGTAATTAAATAATTCATCATTATTTGATTCAATTATCATCAATACATCTTGGTAAATTTTTCTCAAAGAGCAATTGGTTTGGTAATGGTACGTTGAAAATGTAGTTGGCGGAACATGTGTTTGGTAATGTATGTATCACATTTAAGAAAAAAAACTGATAAATAACTGAAAAAACCGATTTAATTGGTTTGCTTTGGTTCCAATATTTGAAGAACCGATTTACTTGGTTTTGTTTCTTTTTAGGGAAAAACCGATCCAAACCGAACCATGAACACCCCTAGATGTCGCTACTCGTCCTTTATTGACGGATCAGTTTTCTTGATCTATACACCTCTTTTTGGCAAAGTCTTGTAACATGCTATACTGTGGGAAATGTTTAAGCTATTGAAATTTATTGATAGTTTTGCTTAAGGGATTACCTCATGGACTAGTGCTCCCAGCTATTGGGGGTGTTACAATTAAAAGAAGCTTGTCCATGAAAAATTAACTAAATAGTGCATTCTATTGCATTTAAATCTTATATAGCATGAAAATTAACTAAATAGTGCATTCTATAGCATTTGAATGCTTGAACGATGTAAGGTTCTTCTGTTGGATGCGAAGATATAGACATGTTTCACTATTTGTAAGTTGTAACATTTGAGCTGTCTAGCTCATCTTTCTGTTATTTGATTATTTTCACATATAGCAATTTGGACTGGATCTTCTTTTTCTGGGATAATTTTGGCGTCTAGGCCAGTTGTTGATGAAATAAGATGTTTCATTAAAAGGCATCATGAAGATGCAGTAGAACAAAAGTGAGCGCAGGAATGGAAATGCTAGCTCCAATACATTAGTTCTAAGCTAGAGATATGGAGCTAACAAAGTCCAAAAACTGATCGTCACTAATTACAGGGATTAGGTTGTTCCAACAAAATAAGTTAAGAAGACGCCTAGCTCTTAAGGAGTGGTTTGGAGTTGAAATTCCATCAAAGCATCTTGTTTTTTTTTTTGTCCAAATAATCCAGATCTTCTGGATGGTTCTGTCAATTCTCTGAGCACCAGCTTTCATAGGCATCTTTTTAAAAGGCATGATCCAGTTGAGTCGAAAAATAGAATGGAACATGTTCCATAGATCACTAGCGATTATATAATGCAAAAATAGGTGGCTGATACTCTCTGAGCTGTTGGAGCACATGTAGCATCTGTTCACTAGCTGTATGCTCCTTCTGCTAAGGTTATATGGGTTAGACTCCAGACAAAACATATGACCTTTGGCGGATGTTTTGGTTCTCCAGAATACTCTCTAAGGCCAAAACTTGTGATTTGATTATCTGCACTGAGGTGGGTGTAGCTAGCTTTTACAGTGTATAGCCACCCTTTTGATTCACCCAGATTAGTCTATCTTCAACTTGGTCATCAGTGTGGTGATTTCTCCATCTTCCCAGCATGTCAAGAAGATCTTCCAGCTCCCAGTCATGTACATTCCTTCTCAGATTTGGGGTCCGAGTGTTGCCACTTTTATTCTAAGAAGTAGTTGACTTTGGGTTAGTGGCTATCTGAAAAAGAGTTGGGATAAATCTCCATCAGTGAGGCATTGTACAACCATTTGTCCTTACAAAACCTGATATGAGTTCCATTTCCAGCTTTAAAGCATGATTGTTGTGTCATCCTTGTACCAAGAAAGAGAGTGTATCATTTGAGTGATACTCCTGCTTTAGTAACATTATTTGTAGGAACGAAAATCTCGGGCTTGGTGGTTCCGCTTCGTCGTCCGCCTCTTAATTTGGGATTTGAGATGCCATCATTATTTTATTGGGCTTCTCTCTTTTATTTAAAAATTGGGTTGGGCCTCCGTGACTGGTTGGCGTTTTTTGGCTTCTTTAGAAATAATAGTTGTTGGGCTAGTGTTTCTTAAAAACCAATGGCTTTCCACATTTGCTTGGTTGTTGTTCCCTTTTCCCCCTTTTTGAACTAAGCGCTCTTTGGGCCTTTTCTATAAGACGATTGCTCCTAAAGTTGGCCCAATGATTTTTCCGTCCTCTTTCTTTGCATGCTTTTGGAAACACTTGAGCCATAACCCACAAAAGTAGTATGTTGTGTATCACCTAGCGCCACGAAATTCAAATGAGCTAGCCCCCTTCATGTTATTGCCCATGTGGCAACTAGTGGATGGACAAGAGGAGCGGTTGCCTAGCTCCAGGGCACAAATGCAGTCCCCAAGTTTTCTTTCCACTTCTGACCTGTGGGGGGGAGGGGCTTAATTTAAGAATTCTAAATGCAGATTCGTGCCCAGCGAACGTGATTTCTGTTTTTCATATCTTGATGCACTCTGATGGAGCCTCCCTATAAAGCTCTGATGACTCTGAAAGTGTCTGAAGACCTGAAGACCAAGCTTGGAGAGGGACGCCAAAAGCTTTGACCTAAAAGTTTCATGTTCTATAGCCAGCCAGTTTTATCCCGTCATCAGTGATCACTATTCCAGCTTCAAAATCATTTGTCGTCTTTAATTTGCACTGCCTCCTACTTCGATGGGAGTTCGAAGAAAAATTGATTGTGTGATAGGGGCGTCACTTTAAGTCCTGCATATACATTTCTTTATATTGTTTCCAACCACCCTCTTAACCTCCTCCCCACGTCCAAGTACCTCGGAGGACAATTCAACTGTGACGCCTGCAACCATCGTGGAGACGGCTTCAGCTACCACTGTGGTAACTGTGAGTTTGATCCAAAGGTGTCTAACGGGTGGGCCGGGCCGGACTGGGTTGGGATTTTATTGAACCGGATGGGTAGGGGTACCTGGCCGGTTACGGGTTATTCTTAATGGGTCTAACGGGTTCGGGTTAATCCGGGTAAAAACTAAACCGTATGGGTTAGGGGTTTAAGGGGCCAGGCCGGGCCGGTTTACAGTGTTTTTTTATTTTTTATTTTAATTTTTGTACAACTATTGTAATTTATATTAATATATAGTAAAATATATAAAGAAAACAATGAATATGGAAAAAATTGCACTTATAAATTGCAAGTGCAACATGTATTTCAAATTTCAAAAATCATTTCTAAGTTACAATTTACAAGTTACAAATTAAAAGGTTTACATTTGACAAGTAGTAAATTCAAAGGTTTTGCATTGCCCTTGTAAGTTCTTCATAATCAATATGAACTGATTCTGATTGTCCTTCTTCTGGAGTGTTAAATTCAGATGGGTTACCATGTGTTAATATATCTCCAAGTTCCTCGTCTTC